>JAUMHM010000050.1:13969521-13988472 GCA_032362435.1 Melikaiella ostensackeni | reverse complement strand
TATAAAAATATATATATATATATATATATATATATATATAACACGTGCGCTTATGTCACTCGCCAACTTTAGGTGTGTTTTTCTCAAAAATCAGGTTTTCGAAGTTCGAACATCAGAAGTGTCCCGGCGACTCATTTTTTACCTGGGTCTAAAATATGTGGAATTTATGCGGGTATATTCCTACAGTCTTAATTCCATACTGACAAAGTAGCACTTTCTTTATGGAATGACACATATGATGAAGATTTTCAAAAGCTTCGTTTTTTAATTTGACAATTAAATTAAAAACATAAAGGCTTTCTATACAGCAAAAAGATAAATGGATATTCATAAAACTGAATCAAACTCAGATTTAAATTTTGGAACAAATATCTTATTTTTGGTAGAGATTAAAGAACAATAATCCTTATTCCTTAATTGTCGATATAGGTAATAATAATTTAGGTCTTAATGCCTCTTATATGTTACACAAAATGCTTCATTAGCATTAGTAATCGATATCAAAGTTCTTGTTGGAGAACCACCTCCCATCGTTATGTATTCTACTTCCATTCCAAGAGTTCATTTCCAAAGTGTCATTAATCAGATGTAAGATACCAAATCATGACAATATGCAACACGAAGTTATGACTCAAACTAATTACAATATGCATGGCATTGAATGGAACAGGTCCTCAATGATAGATTAATTTTCATTAACTTCAGAGTCAGATTTTGATTAGAGAATATCGGGGAGCGTCACCTAATGTGGGTGCACACTCTTATTTAAAGAAATTGATGCATTCTGAAAGAACTTGAGACATCTAATTGAATCTATTTATGTATTGGGTGATGACCGGAGAAAAAGTTATACCATTTAAAGTAATTGTTTTATCTTATCCTTAAAAGTTTAGTCAAGTTATTTTTTGACCTTTTGTAGTTATCATTAAAGCGGGATGAAAGCAATAAAAAAAGGATTTTGCAGTAAACTTATAAAAACTTTTCATCTAATCTGTATCCTGAAGTCTTGTGAATGCTTTAGTGATTTATTCTTGAGTAAAATTTGTCAAATTTGGCATAAAACGTGTTTTCTTATACACTATGTACGGGAACCTAAAGTGGCGCACGATACTTAAATTGGTGTACACTTATACGTACACTTCTACCAATACATACTTTAATAGTAATACATTTTTTCCATTATCAAAACGTTCTTAATGAAATATTTTTTTGATAGCGAAATTATAATTTACATTCGTTATCACGTTCTTAATCTTTCTTCTTCGGTTTTTTGGTTACTTACGCAACCTTTTCGACAGAAATCTTAAGAAAAGTTTTTAAACTTACATGCTACTAATTGAACGTTTAAAAAAATTTGTGTAATACCTTATTTTACTAAAATTTGTTCTTTTACTATTAAAAAGTCATTTTCAATTTGTTTTTACAAGACGTATAAGCACTGCACCACATTAGGGAACATGACAGGCAACCTGGCGCAGGTGCACTTTTAACAAAAACCTAAAATTACAGCTTTTCATTAATTTTAATATAATATCTGCTATACAGAGAGTAAACATAAGATATCGAACTACATGCTCCACATTTTGCTACAACAAAAACGATTATATTATTCTTTAAATTGAAAGGTATATTTTGGTACGCCACTTCAGGCGCCGCTCCCCTACTAACTGGAAGAGCCATACTCTTTTGAATTGAATAATTGTTTATTATTACCTCTCTATGCATGAATAATTTTATAGATTTGGTCCAAAGTTGAACTATAGTGCAACCAAATCTGAATACTGTATAAGATTATAGCAAGTTATTTAGTAGTACACTAAAACTCCCATTTAACCGGCCCCCATATACCGTGTTCCTAGAATTCCGCCGCCTCCCATTCATTGATGAGGGGGTCCAAGCGACCGAGAGAGAGGCGCGTGAGCTCAGCGGAGTTCAGCAGTCCCTCCTGACTGTTTACATCATACAGATTCTTGGAACGGAGTCACAGCCATCCGAGGCCATATCCGAGATCGTCGCTAAATGGGGGTTCCAGTGTATTTTGTTTCTGAAGAATTTATTTTGAAGAGAGTTTTATTTTTAATGTCTTATGTCAAGATAGTTTCTCTTCAGTGTTTAAAATTAGTATTCTATGATAAAATCGTTTCAAAATAATTAGAGCCAAGTTTCATTGGACATAGGACAATATGACTCGAGGCCGAGAAATAAAATGACTTTTGGAATGTCAAGTCTTAATTGCTCATAATGTATGAGCTGCGAACTCCGCCATGTCGTATTTCATTTCATAGTTACTAATAATCTGGGGCACTGTGAATACCATCCACTTAAAAAATTGTTCAGAATTTTATAAATTATTTCTCACTTTCTCCAATTCAGTTAAGTCGGCTCTAATTTTTAAGTTGATACCAAAAAGCTTGAAAAATATATACTGTTTGAAAAATTTTGTTCAATATTCGTGAACATTTTATACTGTCAGTACTTTCGAATTTTTATTAAGAAATTCAATATAAATTTTTCTGAATCTCTGGAATGTAAATTTCTATTAAACTTTTTTAAAACAAATTCAGTCACTCAAGTGACATGTGATTTTATGAAAACATTCGAAAAATACACGATAAAACTTCCTGGAAAATGTGGAACTGTAATGTTATATGAGTTTTTTTCAAGCAATTGTCTTTTGTTTTCAACTGAAACAATGATGTATAAATCATTTTATAGATAAAAAGAAATACTAGAAAGGAATTTCTGCCTGCACTTTTATTTATTTTATTATTTTTTATGTTTTAACAATAAGTATGCAACACGAGCATGTAGATGTGAAGGTTTCATGACCTTAAATAACTTTTCATTCAGTCGTCGTTAATTAATTAGAAGGTCTCTTAATTTTTTTTCGACATTCAGAATAGATAAAGGCCAATAATACCCTTTTAACAGATTCATAACAAATTAAGTTTAATTAAAATTGAGGACGAAATGAGTTATTTGTCAACAGGGAATTGGAGCAATTTAATTTTTCCGTTAAATGTTCAATTTGTTCAATGAGAAGCATGATAAAAATGTAAAGTTTGCAATGAATGACGATTTTTTCTTATTGGTATTGATTAGATATTTCATGAAGGATCTGATAAAAAATCTCATGAAAGACAGTATTTTATAGAAATTTATCATAAGTTCGATAAGCTTTTCATCCTAGAGTATAAGAAACCAAAACTTAATAAGTCGACTTTAATAAAACATGCGATATGCAAGTAAACATGACTCTAAATTTACACTCGAACATCAAATAGACGGTGGCTCTATAATTTGACTCTTCTTAGTGATTACACTGAATATTTGATAATAAATTATTATAAATTATACAAACTAGCATTATATGCGTGCGCTACAGCGCGCGTATAACATTGCTTTAGATTTAAATTCCACCCAGACTTTTTTCAAAAATTTTCGTTATGGATTGAAATGTTTGTTTATTAAGTTCTCATGTCAAATTATGTAAATATAATATTTTTAACACAAACTTGGCGTTTTTCTTGAATTTTCATCTGTTGAAAATTGAAAATTGAATTTTCAACAGTTAAATCATTATTAGAAAACGATTATAGGATAATCAGCAGTGAAATAAATAATACAGCAGAAAAATATTTATGGAATCAATATAAAAATAATGTAGAAAATTCGCCTTTTTGGCATGAAACTTCAATAATTTCGTTGAAATATTTTTTCTTCACTTGACTGAAAAATCGTTCTTGGTTGATAATTCGTCTTTTTGGCTTGAAAATTAATTTCTTTTGGTAGGAATTTCATCTTTTTGGGTCAAAAAATGCAACTCTTTGGTCGAAAATGAACCTGTTTTGGTTGATTATTCAACTATTTTGGTATAAAATTCAACTATTTAGTAGAAAATTAAGTTTTTTGTTGAAAATTCATATTTTTGAGTTGAAAATTGAACTGTTTTGCAGAATATTCATTTTTTCGTTCGAAAATTCAATAATTTATTTGAAGTTTGTTTTCTTCTTTGACTGAAAAATCCTTCATGGTTGAAAATTTAACTCTTTTGTTGAAAATTTATCTTTTCAGGTAAAAAAACTACTGTTTGGTTCAAAATAATCTTTTTTGGTTGACGATTCAACTGTTTTAGTATAAAATTCAACTATTTAGTAGAAAATTTAGTTTTTTGTTGAAAATTCATATTTTTGAGTTGAAAATTCAACTATTTGTAGAATATTCGTTCTTTTGGCTTGAAAATTCAATAATTTATTTGAAATTTGTTTTCTTCTTCGACTGCAAAATCCTTCATGGTTGAAAATTTAACTCTTTTGTTGAAAATTTATCTCCTCCGGTAAAAAATACTACTGTTTGGTTTAAAATAATCTCTTTTGGTTGAGGATTCAACTATTTTGTTGAAAATTCGTCTTTTCTGGCTAATTCAACTGCTTTTGATTTGAAATGATTTTTTTTAAAATCGTCTTTTTGGTTTAAAAATTCACGTCTTCTGGTAGAAATGTCTTTTTTTTTGTGAAAAATACAGCTGTTTGGTTGAAAATTAATCTGCTTTAACTAAGGATTCAATTTTTTTCAAAATTTATCATTTTAATTGAAAATTTATTTTTTTGGTTCAAAATTTGAGTATTTAGTTTAAAATTTGTTTTTTCCTGGTTGCAAATTCATTTTTTTAACTCAGAATTCAACTATTTTATTTTTGGTTGAACATTAATCTTTTTCAGTTAAAAATTAAACTATCCGGTTGAAAGTTAATCTTGTATGCTGAAAATTCAACTGTTTGGTTGAAAATGCAACTGTTTGGTTGAAAATTAATCTGTTTTGTTTGAGGATGCAACTATTTTGTTGAAAATTTGTCTTTTGTTCTAGAAAATTAATCCTCTTGGCTGAAAGTTTAACTATTTAGTTGAAAATTCCTCTTTTTTTTAGAAAGTAAATCTTTGTATTTAAAAATGCAACTCTTTAGTAGAAAATTGATCTGCTTTGGTTGAGTACGCAACTATTTTGTTAAAAATTCGTCTTTTTTGATTGAATTCAACTGTTTTTGACTTAAACTTGAAATTCGTTACGGTTGAAATATCGATTATTACGTTTAACGTTCAGAATTCTTTTTTTTTTGGTTGAAAATTACACTATTTGGTTCGAAATTCACGTATTTTGTTGAAAATTCGTCTTTTTTGGTAGGAAAATTATTTTTTTGATTGGAAATTTATCTTTTTAGTTAAAAGATTAACTATTTGGTCATATAATTAATTTTTTTGTTAAAAATTCGTCTTTTTGGGTGGAAAATTGAACCTTTTGTTGAAAACTAAAAATGTTGTCAAAATTTCATATTTTCGGGTTGTAAATTCAACTGTTTTGTTGAAAATTGAACAATTCGATTGAATTTTTTTCTTTCTTGATTAAAAAATCCTTCTTGGTTAAAAATTCAACTCTTGTTTTGAAAATTCGTCTTTTTTGTTTGGAAATTCCTGACATTAGGTTAATTTGAAGTTAGCTGAAATAGTGTAAAAAGTGCTAAAATTAAAGTTAGAAGTTTTTCTTTTGTTAAATAATGAAAGAAAAAGTAGATTTTCTGTTAATTAAAACTAAATGAAAAGGTTTCTGCCTTTCCTTTATTTTACTTTATTGAGCTATCTATGACTGTGGAAATTAGTTTCTTCTTAAATTTAATTTTTTTTTCAACACTCAGCAATAAACAAATATTAAAAAAATAGAATTTAGAAAAGCAGAAACTTCATGCTGAACGTACGGGAGGACAATATTAGAAAGCCACGTACTTTATTATTATAGATTATTATCAGGAAGCTTTATTAACTATGTACATAGAGTTGAAGCACCGACATTTGAAATAAGTTTTGAATCTGAAATAATAATAACTAATTAATAAGTAATCATTATTCTCTAAATGAATCAAGGTATTAGCCAAGGTTGTAATTTCGAAATGGCCAGAGACTAAAAACTATGAATTTTCTCGTGAATTCAACTAATGTAAGAGTATTCTATAATTTCGTTTTAATGTGCGCGATTTGCATTCAGTGGACGAATTATAGTAGGGCTGCACCGCAACCTAAGTTACATTATCATCGAGATAAATTCCAACTTGTGATAAATTCACAAAACGTTACAATAGCACTGGAATATTGTATTTCATTGTCAATTTAACCGAAAACACGTGCGTAAGAGCTTTTCAGAGCCTTTGAACAATTAAGAATTGAAAATTAAACAGTTTAGAATGCAAACAAGTCTTGAAAATTTCAAATTTTTAGCCGCAAAATTCGAGCGCTTCAGGGTTTTTCAATTACGTAATTACTAATGACATTAATTTAAAGTATATTTGTAAAGATAATTGTAAAAGGAGTATTTTAAAAAATGACTTATATTATCCCAAGAGCTGAACGAAAAATTTGATGATATAAATAATCTTCCGCACATGAGGAACTGGAGAATACCTATTATTGACCGGAAATCCCTGTGGGAAGTTGTGAAAATAGCTGTTACAGATTTCCAGTGTTATATTTTACAGGGCCGCTGGAGTAAAATTTTTCAGTGTATGGAGTTTCTTGTTTGATCGGCAGGGGGGGGGGTACCATTTATCGAAGAAAATTGATAACAATCTTCCAATTAATCCATTTAATTTGTGAATATTGAAGCTCCTATGTTCCTATAAGTAGCCGCATTTTTAAGCAAATAGTTGAATTTTGAACCAAGAAGATTAATTTTCTAGCAAAAGACGAATTTTCAACTAAATAGCTATATTTTCAATCGAAGAGATGAATTTTCAACAAAATGGATTAACTTTTAACCAAGTACTTGAATTTTTAACTAACAAAAAAAATTCTCAATGAAAAATGTAATAACTGATGTTTAAACTAGAAAAGATGTTAATTTTAATGCAAAACAAGTTGAATTCATCTAAAAAATACGAAATTTGAACAAAATAGTTGAATCCTCAACCAAAACAGATGAATTTTCAACCAACAGTTGCATTTTTAAACAAGAAAGATTATATTTTTACCAAAAGAGAGGAATTTTCAAAACCTAAAGACGAATTTTCATCAAAATAGTTGAATTTTCATCCAAAATAGATTTTTCAGTTAAGAAAGAAGAAAATGTGAACCAAACTCTTGAATTTTCGAGCAAATAAGACGAATTTTCAATCCGAAAGTATGAATTTTTAACAAAAAAGTTAATTTTCAACAAAATACTAGAATTCTCAACCAAATATATTAATTTTCTACCAAAAAGTTACATTTTTGACCAAAAAGATGAAATTTCTATCAAAAGAGATGAATTTACAAACCAAAAAGACGAATTTTTAACTAAAAAATTTCTCAGAAAAAAATCAATTTTCAACTAAAAATGGAACAGTTAAATTTTTATTTCGAAAAATTGATTTTCAACCAACAGAAAAACGAATTTGCAACGGAATAGTTGAGTTTTCAACAAAAGAGATGAATTTCCAACTAAAATGATGAATCCTCAACACACAAGAAAATTAATTTTTAACTAAGTAGTTCAATTTTCAACCAAGTAGTTGAATTTTCACCCAAAAAAATTCAATTTCTACCAAGAGAGATGAATTTTTTAATCAAAAGTACGAATTTTCAACAAAATAGTTCAATTCTCAACCAAAACAGATCATTTTCAACCAAAAAAGATGAAATTTTCACCATAAAGGATAAATTTTCAAATCAGAAACATGAAGTTTCAACGAAAGAGTTGAATTTGTGAACAAGAAAGATTTTTTAGTCGAGAAGGGAAAAAAATGTCTACCAAACTGTTGAATTCTCAAGTCAAAAAGTGAATTTTCTACAAGACAAATGAATTTTCAACTTCAAGATTTGAATTTTCAACGAAGAGGTTGATTTTCGACCAAATAGTTGAATTTTCTATCAAAATAATTAAATTTTGAAGTAAATGATTAAATTTTAGGCCAAAAAAGATCAATTTTCAACTAAAATATAATAGTAGACATTTCAACAAAAAGGAATTAAGTTTCAATCAGAAATAGCTGGATTTTATTATTGGGTTTAGTTGACAAATATTCAATGTAAACTTTTTAAATGTAATTTTGAAAATTGTCCGAATTTTTGTTGAAGATTTTAAAAAAATGAATCATTTAAAGTTGTAGAATATTTGATTGGAAGATTTCAAGAATGTAAAATAATTCAAAATGAAGTGTTAAAAAGTACACGATTGGAAATGAAAAAGTTGAAAATTGTGTTGTTTGAAATTAAAATAGGTGAAAATTCAACTATCTGAAATTGATACCTCAGTAATTGAATGATTTCTTTAAGTTCAAATGGTTACAATTATAGAGTTCTGAATTTACATGTTGAACGCTTGAGTTTCAATTCTTCCCTTTCATAAGTTTTAATTTTGCAATTAGAAGTTGAATGGTTGCATTTTAAAAAGTATAATTACCAATTTGAAAATTGTTAATTTTCAAACGATTCAAATTTACTTAAAATAATTACAATTTTGAAGGGTGTGTGTATGAAAAAGTTTCAATATTACAATTATTGGTAATTAATCATTTTTGCAGTTTATAAATGAAGTTCGGATTCGTTTGCGTGTTAACGTTCCGTATTAGAAAATTTTTTCATTTTTAATGTTTCCTATTTAAAATTACTTCATTTTGAGGGTTTTTTAGAATAATTCAATTTTAAAGGTTTATAATTGAAACATTTTCTATTTTGAACGGTAAATTTGACGGTGATTTTATTTTTTGATCTTACAAAAATGTGTCGAGTCAATCTTAATTTTCTTATATAATAACAATAAATAATTCTAGAACTTCAGAAGCTTTGAATTTGAAACATTAAATTTAGTTCTTAATTAAAAATGGTCAAATTTTCAAATTTTAATCGCTCCGAATCGAAAATTATTTAAATTCAAGAGTTTTCAATTTTTAATTATTCAATTGCGAAGGCTTTTAATTAGAAAAAATATAATTTCAACTCCTTCAAATTTCAAATGATCCAATTTTCAAAATTCAAATCTGAAATTATTTAATTTTGAAGGCTTTGCATTTAAAATGATATAATTTTAACTCCTTTTCACTCTATTCGAAATATTGTCCTTTCTTCTAGATTCTACCTAATCTGAAATTGTTTGATTCTCATCGTTTCCAATTCAAAATCGTTCAATATATATGTTTTCAAAATTTCAAATGCTTTCAATTCGAAATTATTAAGTGTTAATTATTGTTTCAAAAATTTGTAAAACTCTCAATATTCAAAAATTTGTTTAATAATACATTTTAATACTGTTTATATTTTTAATGTTTAAAAATGAAAATCTAGGAAAGTGCAGTAATATAGTTAATACTAGCATATACATATTTAAAGGAAAAAATCTTTCTCATTTCAGTGAATGGAATTCCATACACTCTCCGATCTAGTGCATGGAGTGCTCCATACACTCCATACATACTACTCCGCTCTGACATTTTAGATAACTTAGGAGTTAGGAGCTTCGAAAGTTGTGGCGAATTTCGAGGTAAACGTAGAAAAAAGATGAATTCTTAAATATGATTCTCGACTTCTTATTCAGTAAAAGACAAAAGTTAAGAAGCATTTTTGATACTTTAAACGAACGAGTTATATAACTTTATTGCAATTTTTCACAGTGGGTTTACTGTGTTTATTCTATATCTATAATCAATAGTACAATTTATCGACAGCAGTCCTACATTTTTAATTTGAAAATGTTTATGTGCTGCACGCAAATGGTAACTGATGTGTTATCTGTGCTTTTTAAAATGCGAGAAGAAAACAACCGACTGCTGAGCCACTGATAGAATCTTTATAATACGACATTCTAAATCGTTTTCATTTTTATGGCGTGTATTTCAAGAAAGACATGAATTCAAGTTATTAAATATAGTAAAATAATTGAATTTTAAAAATGTGTCAGTATTAAATTGTTAATTTTTTATTTTTTATTATAATATTTTTAAATTTTGAGTGTCGCAAACTAAAAATTTGTCCATTTTTAAAAACATAAATGTAAAATGTTTTATTTGAAAGTTTTCAAAGTCTTTAATTTTTGACATTCTACAATATTGAAGGCTTCAAATTTTATACTGTACAATTCTATGGCTTTCAAATTTCAAATTTAATATTGGTTAATTTTATTATGTTATCAAATTAATTAATTTTCAGTTTTACATGCTCACTGAGGTATATTGAAATTATTTAAGTTTTCAGGCCCGAAAATAAAAGTTGCTGAATTTTAATTTCTTCCATTTTGTCAGTGTATTTTAAATGTTCTGGGTTTGAGTCTATTCAGTTTTAAAGGCTTTTAATTTGAAATTGTTTTAATTACAACCGCATTTTGTTTTAAGTGCTTCAGAATGAAATTGGCGCAATTATTATGCTTTCAGTTTGGAAACCACACAATTTTGAATGTTTATGTTTAAAATTGTTCCACTATTCAGGCCTTTATTTCAAGTTTTAGAATTTGGAGAGATTTAAAATGAAAACAAAACAATTCTAAATATTGCAATCTAAAATTATTTATTTTTAACGATTGATATTTGAAACCGTACAATTGTAGGCGTATCAGTTAAAAATTTATTGACTATTAGGGCCTTTATTTTGAAGTTGCACAATTTTGAATGATGTAAAATGGAAACCAAACAATTTTATATATCTCAATCTAAGTTTATCTAATGTTGGAGGCTTTCAATTTAAAATTGTTTAATTTCGAACGATTTAAATTTGTAATGATATAATTTTGAACAATTCAAACCCTTCAAACTTAAAACTGACTATCAAAAATATTAAAATTATTACGATAAGTAGAATTGTCCTCCATTTATTTTAATATTATTTTAAATTAGAACAATTGTTCAATCTGAAAGTATGTACGCACACGGAATTCAAAATTGTTTAATTTCATACGCTATTGTTTTTAAAATTGTCTAATTTAAGATATACTATCTGATATATTATTAAATTTTTAACTTTTTCAATTGAAAATTATTTTTCAATTTTTTACCCTTCAAATTCTGTGTTGGAAAGGCATAAGCGCTTAATCAACATTTTTATGAAAATTTAGGTGAATATTAGTTTTGGGTACTTTGAGTAATGCTATTTAAAGTCCCGGGACTTCTAAACCATTTAATAGCTTATTTTTACTATAAAATTTAAATGAGATAAGAGACCATCTCAGTGTGACGGTCAGGAAAATGACCAATTTTCATGATTTTTTTTTCAATGAATAAGATGAGTAATCGGTCCGAATTTTTATCTTTTTGAATAAACAAAATAATGTTCTAAGAAGTCTTCTTTGAAAAACGTCACTCGATGGTGGAAGTTCCCGGGGCTGTAAGAATAGCCTGAAACAAAAAGTCAAAGATGATTATTAATCTGTATGAATGTAGTTACCGTGCTACGAAGGATTTTTTTTTGATAAAAATTAACAACATTGCGACCATTTGAAATTTTGATGTAAAATTTCATCAAATTTTGCGGAGATTTTTGCTTATAACAAATGAAATTTTCGAAATAAAAAAACTCCCATAACACTATAGAGAATGACTTTGAGAATTCCGTGTAAAAATTTGAGAATGATGGCTTTGAAGTTCTGGTTTTAGGAGTTTCCACCGTTTTGAAAAAAGGTGTTTCGCGAAAAACATGTTTAAAGTTTCAAATATGATACGAATTTCAGCAGAAATTTCATCTCCACGAGTTGTTCTTATGGCTCAATGAAATAACAATAGAAATAAATAATAATGAGTAAATAATAATAATCAATAAGGAAAAAATAAATAAACAATGTGACAGTAGAACGAACATGCACCTGGCGCGAGTCATGGCTCGACCACGCCAGCCAGGTGCAGCGCTTGGACGCCCTCCCTAAAGAGGAATGTAGGGACCAAAATAATTCTAATTTCGCATAATATTTTTGAAGACCCATATTTTGACAATATGAAAAAAGAAATGGTTTAAAGAAATTTTTACACTGAGATGGTCCCATAATCGCTGATTTCAATTCCTGTCAACACGAGACTGGCATAATCGCCAAACTGCGCCAAGCTTAAGGTAACGTTTTTAGGCCTTCTCGAAGTGTAATATTTATAATATTTGTTCAAAATTTTGATATGCATATATATCAAAATCACATATGAACTTACTTCATTCAAAAAATTGTGAATAATCTATGTTAGTATATTTTTTTATATTCAAATTGTACTTTAGGGTTAACACTCCATATCATTTTGACATAAAAACAAACTGAAATTAATCGAAGCACCTAAAAGAAATCGATTTTACTGGCATAATAACTCAACTAATAAGCATATAGGCGAATATGTTGAGAACACATTTTATTATATAATATGACTAGTCTTTTAATATAAAAATAATCTTTTACGTCCTCGATTTGACAGAATTGAGAGAATATTCAACGTCATTTATTTCGAAATCATGACAGGTGTAGAGAAGCGCTTCTACCTTTCCACCACTATTTAAAGACATACAATGTCAAATGTTTATATTTTAAATTATTTAATTTGAAGCACTTTCAATTGCAAATTATATCATTTATAACATTTTATTTTGAAATATTGTCTACTCTAAAAAGAAATAGTGGTATGGACCATATTAGTCTCCATAGTAGTCAATCTTTACTATTTTCATTTGATTTTAAATTGTCCCACTTTGAAAGCTTTATTTTTCAATTCCGTTTCGAATATTCAAAATTGCTGAGTTAATCTTAAAACTTGAATAGCCGGAGTAAGTGATGGGAAAAACAGAATAAATTTTGAAATATCAATTGTCACTTCAAAAAAATCTCTAAGCTTCCATATGGAGAAAAGATTATTATACGTTTATGTGATAAAAATAACGAGAATAATAATAATATACAAAGAAATATGAAATGTTCATCATGATAACTTAAGTAGCAAAATAGTTGATGGTGTTTAAATTCTGATCCACTACATTTGCAAGATTAGAGATGATATTCTTCAAGTGCTTTTACCATAAATTACTCAGTTTCAATAAAACGTGCGCTCTCATAATATTTTCTACCAGGGTTCTAAATTTATATTTTATCCCTGGATTGTGTCACTGTATGAATCTCATCTGGGACGCATTATAATTGTTTCTAGGTATAAATAATTTTGAAAATCTTTGTTTTATATTTTTACATTCCCACCTTACTGCGAAGGTATTGGTTTTATGTGAAAATCGGCATACTTTTTTAAGGACCAAGAAGAAAGGTCGAGTTCGTTAACCAGGCATTTTTGGTCAACGATTCGGGTTTTATCCATTTAAAATGGTATTTGAAGAATACAAAACTTCATTTTCCAGCTAAATTATACGAGATATGAAAAAAATGTTAAGAGCAAAATTAGTCTTTTAAAAAATTTCTACAAATTTGCTTGAAACTATTTTATCGATGAGACGCATAGTTTTTTTTTAATCGTGAAAAATGTTATTTGAAGAATCTACTTTCCATCAAAACTGCACAAGGTACGAAAAAAATGTCGATGGATCAAATTGTTCTCCTAAAGAGGACCTTCAAATTTGCCTGAAACTTTTTTTTTGATAAGAGAGATAGTTTTTCATTCAATCGTGAAAAATAAAAAAATGCACTTTCTGGCGAAACTATACGAGATACGAAAAAAATGTTAGAAAATCAAATTGATCCTCTCAAAATGATCTACAGATTAGCTGGAAACTATTTTTTCGATCAGACGCACGGTTTTTGTTTGAATCGTGAAAAATGTTATCAGAAAAAAATTCCATTTCCCGGTCAAACTATGCAACATTCGAAAAAATGCTACTCAACAAAATTGTTCATCCTGAAAGATCTACAAATATTCTTGGGACCATTTTTAATACAACGCATAGTTTTTTGTTTTAATCGTGAACAGAGTAAAAAATAAAAAAATAAAATTTTCGGAGAAACGACACAAGATAAAACAAAATGTTCAATGACAACATCTTTAACATAATTAATTATATTTATTAAGGTACAGATATCAACATAACATAAATCTATTATAATACAGCTCAACGTAATACAGAAAATTTCGCGTTTTGGGCAGACTTTATTCGAGTGCGAAGCGCGAGACACGTGATGAAAATGTGTTCGTTAAAGTAGATGGAGCTTTGACAAAAGAGAATTCACAATCGAAAAATTACGGTTGTAAATGGTTAAACTTTTAATTTCAAAAGATTTCTGCATAAATATGGGGAAAATACATGGACCGAGCGCGTAGCGCGCGATGAGAATGCGCGTGTGTGATGAAAATGTGTTCGTTAAAGTCGATGAAGCTTTGACAAGAGAGAATTTACAATAGAAAATTTACAGTTGTCAAGGGTTAAACTTTTAATTAAAAAAGATTTCTGCATGAATATGGGGAAAATACATGGACCGAGCGCGTAGCGCGCGATGAGAATGTGCCCGCGCAGCGGGCAGATTTTTTAAATTAGCGATAAATGGAAAAAATTTGAGATTTCAAAATAGCAGGAATATAGAAGATAAGGATTAATTAAGGGATTTAGTTAAATACTCCATATGACAGTGTTGAATGATATAGTATTTCACGGTTTCCCCAGTGATTTCGTTTCAGTGTCAAATTTGTTTTAATGCGCGTTGAATCCAATCACGGCTTAGAGTACATTAGGAAATGTTAAATACTGCATGGTTTACTTTTATCGGATATATTTTCAACAGTAGGACTGTTCATTGAAAAATAAAAGGCTATTCAAAATAATTTTAAATATATTTTTGCTGTAAGATACATATTATTGAATATACGATTATTTTCATTTATTTCATCCATTCTGAAAAATGTATGCTTCATATTTTATTTATATCATTTTTATTACAACAGGGTGACCACTGACCGGGAAAACCGGGAAAATCGGGAATTATCCTGGAATTTCTAGCACCAGGAAAAAGCCGGGAAATAACCGGGAACTTTTTTTGAAAGCAAGGATTTTTTTGTATTTGTTGTTTTTAAACATTAGAGTCCAAGCGGCACACCTGAATTTTGCTCTAATTAGTAAAAAAAGTATGAAGTTTGGTGTGTGGGATCCTTTTCGCACTAGAAAACTTTTTAGACCAAATGCCAACAATTTTTGAACATAAAAAAAATTTGGCTAATTTTTTTGGAATTGCTGTATTTTTTCAAATAATTAAGAATTTTCTGCAAATTAAAAATGGTAATTTTCATCGAAAAATCAGCAAGATACGAGAAAATTTTATGAAAGAAGATTCTTCTTCTTTGAAACATCTACAAAAATTTCCTCTACCACTTCTTAATATTTCGCGAAGAAATTCTGTTCGTTATTCACAAAGACAAGAATTTTTGGAAATTTTGCAAAAATAAAGTCTAAAATATTAAAGTGTCTGTCTGATGATGTTCTCACTGAAAAATCTTAAAAAAACATTACCTCGCATGTTTCGAAAGAGACAGAAATCAAAAATAGTAATTTTTTGAGAAAAATGCATATATAGGCATATATTTTGGAAACAGTGGAAAATCTTGAAAATTGGTACATAAGCTTTTTGTTGTTCTTTTAAAGATCAACAAGTTTGCTATTACAATTTTTGTTATCTCGCGTATCTCTTCAAGAAAATGAGAATTTTTCATTTACAGAAAAATCGATGCCATTTTGTTAATTTTCAAGATTTTTCTACTTTTCCTGCTTGGGCTCCTCATGTTGGTTTATTTTATTTCATTGTTTGTAGTTTAGATTTTTTAAATGTTTTTTGAATGTGATTTTGAAAATAATAAAAATAAGAAAGTACGAGAAAAAAAGAAGGAAGGGGATTTGGAGGGTGCCTTTTTTTTCTTACCTCTTTCAATTTATTTTTTTGAGTGCAGCGAAGAAATTGAAAAACCGCTTTCGAGAAAAACTGATCTTAAGTGGCAGAGTGCCATAAGCTCATGTGTTATATTTTTTCTTAAAATATTAAATTTACCCGTTATATTTTTAATCACTTTTACAGTAATTTACAATACATATTTTACTTAGGAGTTCTAAAATGTTTAATCGTTATCAAAATTGATATAATGGAGCAATTTGTATTGAATAATTAATTCTATAAGCGCTTAAAAATGAGCTGGGAAAAATATAATTTTTGACCGGGAAAACCGGGAAGAAGCCTGGAATTCTTCTTTGAAGTTTGAGTGGGTCACCCTGTACATTCAGAAAATAGTAGAAGCAAGATTTTTTATCTGAGATCATTTCAATGAAGAAATTGCTCATTCTTTCGATTGCTTTTGAGATTAAAAAACAATTTCTTTTGAAGCTTCAAGTATTTTCAGATCTTTAAAAGTGTAGTGAAAGCAAAGTGAAGAAGAATTTTTTTGACAAATTTGGAAAAAATTGGGCCTGATTACTTTACTTCATTTATTTAAGAATTGCATAAGACTCACTTTTTCTTAAAAATAATCTTCTGATTGTTTATCAAGAGACTGATTTTTTTTTACTTCTAGTGGAATCAGCACGAACTTCTTTTCTCTAAAGTCTAAACCATCATTCATGTAGAATGTTCAGATTTCGTGACTATAAAGACATTGAGGTCACACTTCCTGCACTTTTTAGACTTGATAAAACTCTTACTTTAAGTAAAGTTTTCTTTAGAGGACAGTGTTCACTTTATAAGAACCACACTTGTTGAAAATGATGTAATGCTTCTATGAAAATATTACGTCTATTCTACATTATTTCTAAAAGATGGAACAAATCTTGACAATGGGGTAAACATTCGTGCATGTGTCTAACATTTGCAAAATGTAAATATAATGTAAATATCTTATATTATTATTAATCGATATATATATTTTATGTGCATCAAATCTTGTGCTTAGAACTATTACTCGAATAACAATTCACATTTTGTTTTCTTTCCAAGCAATTCTCTGTGTAAAATAAAATTATGCTAATCAACGGAATCTGAATAATGCATATAATAGCATAATAGCATGCATAATAACATGCATACGAATATAAAGCAATATGATTGAGACAGTACATTTTCTTCTTGAATGATTATCTTAAATTATAAATCTTCAAAGAATAAGAATCTTCAAGAATCTTCAAAGAATAATAATAAGTCTCTCGATAAGTGGCAAATGTTGCTACTCAGAGGTATTTCTTCGACCCAAATTGCTGATAAGAATTGAGAGAATGTAATTTGAAAATTAATATTTTTCTATAGGGAAAGAAATTTGTTATTTTGAATGGGAAAATTGGAATTAGAAATGACAAGACAAAGGGAATTTGAGGAAACATAAAAGATAGAATTTTGGTATTTGCGGTACTGCAGTAGAGCCCTCTGCCCATGGCCGAATCGATTCGACAGAGGCCCTTATAACGCTTAATCTCCTCAAGCGATACCACCAAGCAGGTCATGCCAGTCGTTCTAGTTTTCTTTGTACATACAATACGAGTAAGACTCACAGCCACTGCTAAATTTCATCGTGGCGGAAAACATTGAGAAGTCTCATTTTCCGCGAACAATTTGCAGTCAAAGTAAAATCGATTAATTCATTCATGCTTGTTTCACATTAGGTGCCGTCCATAAATTACGTTACCAATTTGGTGGAGGGGGAGGGGGGATTGTACCAAAAACTACGGTTGGTAACATGGAACGATACAATTCAATAATAACTTGATAAAGATAAGAAGGTGATAAATTTTGTTGGTCTAATGGGTAAAATCTTATATTAATCATGGAGTAAATAAGTAAATTTGTCAGTCAAAGATCGTAAAGGCTGTTCATTTTTCCATGTTGTTAGTCGTTAGTTGAAAAAAATTGTTTCGGAAAACCATAATATGTAGTAAAAATTATATATAAATGAAAACGACTTCCACATGGTATTTGGATCGTTAGGATTTTTAGTATAAAAACATTGGTGGGTCATCCCATAATCCTTCAGCTACCATCATTCTCATCGTAGCTGAAGGATTATGTGATAGCCCACCAATATTTTTATACTAAAAATACTCATGATGCTAATAATAATAATATCAATTATATATATAATAATAATAATAATAATTTTTAAAAAACAGCAAACACCATGTGAAAGTCATTTTCATTTATATATATTTTCTACCACATGTTATGGTTCTTCCAAACAATGTTTTTTAACTAACGAGTAACAACATGGAAAAATGTACAGCTTTTACGATCTTTGACTAACAAAAATGACTCATTTACTCCATGAATGATATAAGATTTTACCCATTGGGACAGTATGGTTTTAAATTGTTTACGTCTGAAGAGGCCCTGCGTCGAACGGCGAAACGTTGAACGTTTTTAATAAATATATATAGACCAGTAGACCAACAGAATTTAACACCTTATCTAACTCAATTACCTGGTCAACACCTAAAAACATCATCTAATAACTTGATAAATTCAAAAATCACTTTTATATTTCAGACTTCTCACTCTTTCCCCCATTTAAGATTTGAGTGAAAATAAGGATTTAAGAATTTATAGTTTCATTTATGAGAGCCAAATGAAAAAATAATAGTGTCACCAATTATAAATCAGGGTGTCTAGCGGATCGGGAAACCGATAAAACCCCGTGAATTACATTTAACCTGGAGAAACAGGGAAAAACACTAAAATTTCATTCAGAACTGGGAATTTTTTTCTTCTATTGCAGAATTTCCTTTTCTCCTACTTTACATTATTTTCATTGTTTAGTTGGGAATGAGAGAGAGGGAAATCTGATTGCTTCATGTATTGTTATCGTAAATGATACCATCAAAGATTTTCGATGATCACTCAAGTTTTTTTTTAATGTTAATTATATGAAAGTTAATTTTTTCTTTCTTAAATACGGTGAAGGCTATGAGAATTCTTCATAAAATGTGTCAGGGTGAAGGCATTTTGTCAAAGTGAAATCGATTAATTCATTCATGCTCATTTCACATTAGGCGCCGTCCATAAACTACGTTAACAATT
>JAUMHM010000050.1:13921406-13962507 GCA_032362435.1 Melikaiella ostensackeni | reverse complement strand
ACAAAAACGGGGGGGGGGGGGCAAGTTTTACACCAATCTAATACCTTCTCTAATGAGAATGTAAAAATAATTAATAAAACGGATTGCCCCCACGTATACTTACACATAATTAAATTCCCCACCGGATGAACTTTAGTTTTCAATAATATTAAATTTTTAAGTCATTTTATTACATAATTGAAGATGAAAATTTGTTCGAAAAAATCGTGTCATTCTTTCGAGAGCCTCGTATTATTATTAATGATGCATTTAATCTTGAACATAAAGGTTCATCCGACGTTAAACTTTATCAAGAATCTAAATCTTTTTGGTTTTTCCTTCTAGGACAAAAGCAAAAAGTTCTACATTGCACGCCCATTAGTGCCGTCAACGCTGAGGCTGTGCGCAACAAACCTTGTGATTTACGTTTGATCCGTCTTAATTAATTTGTAAATCCCTGTTTTATATTCTTAAAATATGCGAAAATATGTACTGAGCCTTTCACAAAGTTTCATGAAGACACTTTTTAAAAAGAGTTCTCGAAAATCACTTTATTTGTAGCAATTTACTTGAGACTCCCCTCTCAAAGATTTGAATTCTCGAATAAACGAATAGGAGTCTGTGGACGTCGATGTGAAAGCTTTCAAATTAGCACTGCATTTTCGCGTTGTCATTGTTTCACAAGCTGTGATTTAAATGTCCTATGTAATAGTAACTGGGTGTTTCTTGCTTGCAGCACCAGAGCGCCGCCCAGGCATTGGTGAGTAGCATGTCCCTCTGGTTCCTCCCTTTTCTGCTTTCGTCATCTGCTTTCTTTTCTTTGCGCTTTGCTATGTGCTACCTTCACTCTCTTATTACATTACTGTCGCTGATAACAAAAAAAAGTATTTTTACCAATAATAACCAGAAGAAAAACGACCAAAAACATCGACGTAAAAATACACGTTTTTTGGCCCATTGGAACTAGAAGAAAAGTAGATTCAGACATTTAGAATTGAGCCGACGGGTGCAGTAACGTCTCTTGCTCTCGAAAACGCTGGAAAGTATTGTCCAAACGCGTGACGTTACAGAAAAAAATGAAACTCATAATTGTGGAAATCAAAAAATATATTACGATACATCTCAGTAAATGAGGTTGAGTTTATATTTATAATTTTTTGACAGAGTTTGTACTTTACGAGATGAAAATTAAAACGTCAGTTTTGTAGCGATGGAAATCAATGTATCTTGATATATTTTTTTATTTTCAAAATTATGAGTTTCATTTTTTTCTGTGACGTCACGCGTTTGGACAATACTTTCCAGCGTTTTATAGCGCAAGTGACGTTATTGCGTTCGTCGGCTCAATTATAAAAGGAATCTAAAATAAGTTCACGCTTCTTCATACGCTTACCGCATTTTCATTTTTATATTTTGAATATTTATAAACATAAGGTTAATTATCATATTTATAAATAGATTCGAACTAAATTAGGTATAACTCGAAATAGTTTTACTTCCTTCTGAATGCTGCACGAATTAGAAGATAGAAAACTGATTATTAAGGAATATATGAACATTACTTCGTTTGGTAGTTATTTAAAAAAGTTTACTTAGAATTTTCATGATTAAACGTAAAATTGAAATTACAAAATTAGAACATAGCTATAATAACAGAAATTAATTTTATTTCGAAATATCTCGCTGCATGTCGGTTATAATTTATCACATATACAATAAAAAAAATTAGTTATATGATCTGTATTATGTTGGAAACATTGCTTCTCTCAGATTACTGCTGTTAAGCAACTGTCTGGGAAAAAGTCGTAGACAGCATAGTTATAAAAGCCTCGGTGGTTCGGATCCCACTGAAAACTGTACCCCCCATTGAGAGATACAAAATAATTGGAGCTAAATAATTTATAACTTTGTACACAACCATTTGTTTCAAAATCAATTCTGTTCATTGAACGAAATTAAATTTTGAAATTTGGACTCTCACTCCATAGAAACTGTTCCAGTATAAAGAGACTTAGAGAGTGCTGCAAAGTTTGCATTGGAAATTTCAGGAATGTCTAAATAAAAATATGATATTTAATTTCTGGAAAATTCCCTGAGAATTATATATATTGTAAATTACTTGAACAGACTTATTAAAACTAAGAATTAACTTTAGAAGTTTAGCTACAGGTTCTATTCTAAAAGTCTTGTGACTTGAATTACTTCACAATTAAGTTTACGAACTGTCTACCGTTACGGAATTTTCCGTAAGACCAACCCCTTTCCAGCTCGTTCAGGGCTAAAGTTACAGAATTTTCCGTAACTCTAGCCCTAGCGCCATACTTGACCGGATTGACCTTATGGAAAATTCCATAACACTAGTCAGTGCCTTAAGTTTAATGAAAATTTAAATCATACAATTAAATTCGTGAATTGTTCAATTCCCAAATATCCAATATTTCGTTAATCTTAACGCTTTACTCAATTCTAAATATCCAATTTCTATTAGAACGATAATTTCCTCTTTGAACTATATTTCATCCCATATTGTCGTTCGGATCCAATAAAAATAGAAATTTACGTTCGAAATGTTTATAGTGACATTCAAGATTGAAATGTTCTTGTTATTACGGCAATACTATTGAATAGTGTACATTATAGTGTTATGTTTACGACAAGAATTTACGCTCCTGTAGAATAGATATCACACAGCAGAGTACAAAATGTGTATCACGTATTCTGAAGATTTTCCGATATTTTCCCAGTGTCATAAACACATGAGAAATATTAATATTTTTCGAAAAGTTGTACTGCTTCAGAAATAGACATTTTTCAGAAAAGGAGGGCCGGAATGCAAAACGTAATCACCGAATTGCAAATAATTTCTATACATATGCAGGTTACATGAATGTTTTACAATTTTGATACACACAAATGAAGGGTTGCAGTCCAGGGC
Source organism: Melikaiella ostensackeni (assembly GCA_032362435.1). Taxonomy (NCBI): domain Eukaryota; kingdom Metazoa; phylum Arthropoda; class Insecta; order Hymenoptera; family Cynipidae; genus Melikaiella; species Melikaiella ostensackeni. The sequence goes on along the minus strand of JAUMHM010000050.1, from coordinate 13,959,593 downwards.
TAGATAACCAAAATTTTTGCCGGAAATGTTTTTTTTTGCATAAAATATTCTTAAAAAATCAAATACACGTTGTGTTGAAAGGATTTTTTCAAAATATTATTTTTAATATAGTAATATAAAGATTGGCTACTCTCAACTAGATAACTGAATCTCTGTACTTGTATCCTATCTTGTTCTTTTTTTTTTAATTGCCTACCCTCATGCCTCTACAACGTACAACTCGATTTGATATATACCGTATAATTTCGAATGGGAAAATTTATGTCTTTTTCTTGCTTGGGAATTTTTTCCTGATCATATTCCTCTTCCTAGAAGTTTTTAAAAAGAGTAAAATAATAAAATACTTCTTTTTCTAAAGAAAAAGTCCTTAAAAACCTATTTGCACCTTCTTTCATCACTAAAGTACCAATGAAATTCTAATTCAAAATCTTAAGTCTTTACTTTCGACAAAAAACCACTTTTATAAACGTTTTTTTTCTGAACTTTTTGCCTTACCATCGAGAACGATACTTCTTAAAATTATTATCGTTTATTTATAAAGAAACATATACTTTTCTCCTTTTGATACACCTTTCAGCGAAAAATCGTTCAGGGAGAAAAAGTGTATGCTAATCTTACACAAGGTGACAGCATACATTTCTCTGTAATGTTTACAGAAAATCTTGTGAGATTTGCAGAATTTTCTGTATGATTTACTAAAAATTTGTGTAAGGCTTACAGAAAATATTCGTCATTCTGTGAGCTATCTAGAATTTTTGTGAAGATTGCAGAACATTCTGTAAGCTCTACAGAAAAACTATGCTGTCACTATTTAAATGTAGGACTTCTGTAACATTGACAGATTCTTTTTCTGCGTGTATGTTACAGTGCGATACCGTCACATTAAGTCTTTATTTTCTCGGAACAAAACAATTTCTTTATATAAAATTTTTTAATTTTCATTCAGCCTCACCATATCTCGGGAGCAAGTTCTAATTTTCGTTTCAAATTGAAAATCAGATTTTTAATCGCTATCCAAAAAAGATTTTTAAAACCCATGAAATTTTACCCTCCAAATTCTCAAATGATATACTTCGAAGTGGTTAACTTTTCCTAATCAAACTCATTTCCTTCGAATTTAGCAACTCAATATCTCGGAATTTAGCTTTCATTTTTTGTCTAAACTGAAAATTGCACTTTTCATCGCGATCCGCAGCCTAGCCTGTTCCAATTTTAGATTTCTGACACTTTGAGATTGTCCACTTCCACATTCTATTTCTCAGAACAAGATCATTCTTTTAATCACACTTTTTTGGCCTCGATTCAGGAATACTTCAGCTCAGAAGTGGACTTTTGTTTTTTCTTTTTCGCTTTCCTGAAAAATTCCGATTTTGTTGGTTATCTAGTTCTGTACTGCAACCTTTCAAATATAAAAATTCTGTTTATAAAAGCGTTGCAACTTCTAAGTTACAGCATATAGAATACCAATAGTAGACTATTTTTAGAGTTGAAATAAAACTAGTTCACCGGAAAGTTCATGACTCCGTTTGTAATTGAGATAGAGACATTTCTTTTTTGTCGTTCTGTAGACGGAAGCGTACTGCAAAAAGTAGGTGGAAAGATACACAAACGTTTTTGTCCAACAGCTTGGGAAACACTGTGCAAGTGTTTGAACATAAAGAACAAGCATCATGGCTATGTTTACAAACGAAATTTTTGAGGGAAAACTTAACTCAAATTACGGACTTGCATAATTGATATACCTGTATACCTGTATAATGAAAAACAACACAATACTTCAAGATTCTGTAAATTACAGCGAAACACATTTCCTTTGCATAAGTACACTCGAACCTCCATTTAACGGCGGTATCGGGTATGGCCTGTGATGACCGTGAGGCTCATCCAAGAATTTCTATGATGTAAACAGTTAGGGCCGTAAGAACTATTTCCAATAGGGGTACATAATATTAATTGACTATATTTTGTACAAATGTAGATTTTTGATATCATAAAGGATAGACCTTTTTTAATCATGCAGACTAATTAATGGAAAGAGAATTTTCCGCGTGTATTTGTAAATGAATGCGAAATATGCATGCGAGTGGTCGGAGTGCCTGCTTTAAGGCTACAGAACTGCTCGATTCTGCTGAGCTCACAGCACCTTTCTCTCGGCCCCTTGGATCCCCTCATCAACGATTGCGAGCCGGCGAAAATTCTACGAGCACGGTATATGAAGGTTCCAGTGTAGTTCATTCATAATTTTTTCATAATATCATTGTTTAGAACAAAACGTTTATTAAGAGTTTAGAATTTAATGTTTAAAATCTTCTTGATCAATATTCAACTTATATTATAGTAAATATAATTAGATATAATTTTTATTAATGTATGACCAATTGTAAAATATGTATTTGAAACCTTTAACTTCCATTGTGAAATCAAACTACAATGAAAATCAGATTTAAATTTAACCTACTAATACCAATAACAAAAGTTTAAAAAATTAATAATAAAACATCTAATTTCCCCAAATAAAAAACTTTCACTACTTCAAATCTGGGGATTGTAATTTCCAACATTTTTTAACGAACTTTAACAGAAAAGACTCGTTTTTTACGGATTAGAACTAAAGCCTTGAAAATCTTTGAACACATTTTAATATAATATAATAATAATATAATAATATGATGATAATATAATAATATAATTCAATATAATGATCCTACAATAAATTATAAATCTTACGGTGTGTGAAGTTTTCAAAATTAAAATATTTCAAACTGGAATTGTTTAAAATTAAACAACTTTGAATTGAAAGCACTTAAAATAGAATATTTCTATATCAAAACATTGGAAATGGTTTTGCTGCATTTTTAAATCTTTCAAAATTGTATTGTTTGAAAATAATTATATTTCATACTCGAAAAAGTAAAAAAAAACCAATGCTTCGTTAAATAATTAATCTTAACCTGAAATGTCCAAAATTGTTGTTCATAATTCACATTAGTACAATATAATTAGACTTTGTCATTCTAACCCTTAAAACTTTTATGGGACCCGTGAAAATGATACCTTGAAAATTTTAACAAAATTGGGTAATAAACAGACATGTCTGATAGCCCTTAAAGTTTCCTATTTAATTAACATTGTAAAAAGCATTACTTTTGAAAATGTGGAACGAGATGTGAAAATGTAGAATTAATTTCAAATAGAAAGTTTAATTCTTTATTTGAAGCACTTTAACGAATGTGTATTAACAATAATTTTATAATTGTTACTTTCTAAGAACTATTAATTATTCACCCTTAAGAACTACCCTCTAATTGTAAATCATGAAATGAGAATTTTGCATTATATTGAAGTCACTTAATTTTTTCTGGCCATTTTTTCCGTAGATCATCAATAATCAATGTGGCATATATTTTTGTTACCTTTTAAAATAATGTTTTAATTGTTTAAAATATTCCATCATTCAAACAATTAATTTCAATCAAGAAATTGCGAAACGATATCATTCTCTAAATCGGACGAGTTTTAAAATCTATATAAACACAGTTAATCCCAGAGATATTTTTTATCTGAACTTGTATAAAAACGCCGCAAACAATTGACGTCTACACATAAAAATGTTAATGTGGTTGTGAAACCGCCTCACGATAAAAATTATCCGACGTCGGATAATCGTAGTTTTCAATTGTTCGCAAAGTTTTTATACAACTTCAGATAAAAAATATGCCTGGGACTCATTGTGAAGAATAATGTATTTTAAATAAAATATTTTTCCAATAGTTTAAACAATTTCTCTGTGTTTGAATTTATCTTGTAAACCAAGAACTCTAGAGAAACGTGGTTTTTCTCTCCTTGATTATTTGTCCGATATTTTAATAATATTCATTAACTTTTGGAATAATTTTTCATTTTCTTAACAATCGGTTTCCAGCAAGAAGTTACAAAATTATGACAATTTTAAATTCGAACTCCTGAGAAAGAGTTTCCTCAGAAAAACCTGTCTTTTCGTTATTTGATTTATTTTATTATTTATTGGATATGTTGCTAATATTAATCTACTTAGGAAAGACTTTAGTTGTTTAACAAATTGCGAGGTTGCAAAACGATGGAATTTTATATATTGGACGAATAAATTAAATAACAATGTTGAAGAATCGGTTGAAAGTAAGCGAAGGTTGATTCCATGTCATTCCATCACAGTAATTTTCGTTGATTAAAGAGATAAGGATGTACCTTAGCAGAATATTTTTACTCTGGTAGTGACAAACAACACCTCCAAATTTTGTTACAAAAAAAAAAATTAGCCAGAAATTGTGAGTAACGTTTAAAATTGAAAAATTCCAAACTTGAAGTGCTGAAAAATTGTACAATATTAAATTGGTAGCCTTTAATATTCTTCAATGCAGAATTAATAGCTTTCAAAATGTCAAAATAAAACATTTTTATTTCTTTTTTCAAAATGAACCTTTGAAAACTGTAATCATTGTACACACAAAATGGGAACGTTAACATTACAAATATCGGATTGAAACATTCATAATTACTAATATAATATTGATATATATATATATATATATATATTTGAAATTTAACTATTTCACTGTATAAAATACCTTCAAATTGAAATCGTGCACAATTGAAAAATTCCAAAAAATCCTTAAAAACTAAATATTTTTAATGTATCTTTCCAATTTTTCAAATAGGAAAACTACTAAATTATTCTGTAAATAAAAAAATTTGTCTTCAAAATAAAACCAGGCAAAATCTAGACATTCAAAATTAAATAATTTTTTTGATAATGTTCTAAATTACATATTTCAAACTCAATGGCTTTGAAAAAAATTTTTTTTTGTTTTGAAGTGACTTATTTCTACAATTCAAAATCTGAATCATAGTAATATTTTATCATATTTGTACCTTATCAATGGGCAGTGCAACGTTTCCTGCGCTCTGTAGCGCGCGCATAAAATTGCTAGTTAGTAATATCAATTTAGTCTATTCACACCATCAACAGCAGTTGAAAAAATTATTAATAAACAACTAATTTTCCCAGATGAAAAACTTTCACTACTTCAAATCTGGTGAGTTTAATTTCTAACTCTTTGAATAAACTTCAACTGGAGAGACTCGTTTTTACAAATTAGAACTGAAGCTTTGAAAAATTTTCAACACATTTTGTGTTTAAGTTTTACTAAAAGTGTAATAAAATCACTTTAAATTTTGGGATGTTATTTTGATCCCCAGCTTGGTCAAAATTTTGAGATCAATTTGGAACTAGTTTTTAAACGTTTGCAACCCAAATTTTACTGTGTATTTGAATATTAATTCTGCAATGATCTATAAATCTTACCGTATGTGAAAATGTCAGGAGTATTAGAAGAAAAAATAAGAGTATGAAATTTGAAGTCGATTAAAAAAATTAATGAATTTTCTGATATATTTTTTTTCGAAATTAATGTTATAAAAATTGTTAGAACAAGCTTAAAGAACTGTCATAACGAAATTTCTCCAAAAATACTCAAAGTTTTTAGATTCCTAAGTAAAATAAAATTAGTTTTCATCTGAAGCAAAAGAAATAAAATTTGTCTTTCCATGTCCCACCTCTAAAGTGAAAAAGCGGAGGCAAAAATCGTTCAAAAAATTTGTTAATTTGCTATCGAAATCACATCCGTGTTTGAATGTCGGTTCAAAAAAGTCACAAGTTAGCAGAATTTAGCGAGAAGAGAATTTAGTGAGAATTTGCAGAATCGGCGTTTATTGGGCTGATCATAAAAAAAGTTGAATAAAATAGAGAGCAAGGCCTTCCTTAAGGTGGCCTTGATACGTAACCTGACGTAAAAGATGTCACCGAGAATCGAGTAACTGGTCCATTGTTCGGGCGGGCGTGAGCAAAAAAAAGCCCGAACGAATCCCACTCAGCTTCTTCGCTACATTTTCCTAGCAGAGTACTTCTGAAATTTTGCCAACAACGATAAACGCCTACATTTCTGCTTAATAATGTATATTCGAGTACGAAATAGCAGAGGGAACATTTTATTTCTCATGAAAGGAAAATAGAATACAGTAATGTTTTTAATAAAATCTCAAATCAAAGGAAGACCGTTATTGGAATGGTACAAATTCAAGAAGTAGGATAAAGTTCCAAATAGCTGAACCCTCTGATTTCTTCCAGACTTCGTTCATTCACGTATTTTGACGCGCTGATTACGAATATGATAGTGAAAATTGGCGTAAAACCAATTTTCATGGTAAAACCATGAAAAAACCCATAAAAATCATATATTTTTGCGTTCATCTCATCTATTACGCAAAATATTGCAAAATGTTTGAGACAAAAGTTGTAGATCTCATTAAGATACACATTTTCTGCTTCAAACCTTTTTTTCTATGAGTGATAATTTCTAAGGAAATCAGTGATACATCTGATGAAATGTAACAGATTCAAGTGCAACTAGCGTCAGGTCTTTCTTTACCGTCCGCGCTCATGGTACTTACGGGCGTGTGTTTCTCGCGTGCATTCATTATTTTCGAGACCATTTGAGTTGATAGCGCAGCGAATATTATAAGCTGATTGAAGCAAGCGATTAGCGGAGCGAATATTTTTCTCAATATTGTATTTTTTAGCTTTCCGCAACCTTTTAATTTTTTTTCTCCCGAGTTCTCATCAAGATGGATCTCAATATAATATTTTTAGTTTGAGTATGATCCTCCAGATAAGGAAAACAATGCTTCAGCGGTTGCGACAAATTAAACTGATTCCAACCGAACGATTCTACTCCAAGCACAAGAAGAAGATGACTTTCTCTCTGGAATCTGAAATGACTTGCGGCCAGTTCTTATGTTTTAAGAAAGGGAAGTTTTATCGCACTCATACCGTTGCGGAAAATACGTGGTTTGAGAGGTTCCTCATTTCTGCAGCGGCTTGTATGCTCATTTCTTACTGTTTCGTTGTAGGCTTCAGTTTTGAACAAAAGATCCGGGAAAGCAGCACTATAAACAGTCGATTTCGCGTAAAACTGTTGCGGACCGTTTCTCTTTTTATGGAGAGAACGGGGTCGATTGTCCTTGCAGGAGGGGTGGGTGACACTCAGGCAATGGGTGCCTTTCCGCCCCCACGAGACATTGAAAAAGGGTAGAGATGTGACCTACATTATTCCTGTGACCAGTCACAGAGGTTCCATCGCGCCTTCCACGTGATGTTGGAAAAGAAGAGGGATGCCACCTAAACAATTTCTCTGACCAGTCACAGGGGTGCCTTCCCGTCCACGCGAAATATTGGAAAGAGGTAGCTGTGTGGAGGTCGGAACAAGCCTACACCAGGCAAGCCTCCCCACGACAAGGCCCCCCATGTCAGGTCTCCCCAGGGCATCATGTCCCACAAAAACTAGTCTCCACCGGTCATGTCTTCCCACTCGCTTGAGGCTTCCCTGGGAATCCCTCCCCACAAAGGAAAGACCCCCCAGGACAAATCCTCCCAAAAAGAGCACTCGGGCTCACGACATCTTGCGCATGACTTCCCAAAGTATAGAAACACCTTCGGGTTCAGGCTATATCGGGTAGGTCTTCCCACAAGGTGGTAATTTCGGACATCACTCCCCGCAGTGAAAAAACGGTAAGTAGCTGCCTGGCAATATCAGGCATGTCTTCCCACAGGGTGGCAGTCTCGGGCATCACTCTTTAAAGTGAAAAAATGATGGGTAACTGCCTGGCAATACCAGGCAGGTCTTCCCACAGGGTGGCAGTCTCGGGCATCACTCTCCAAAGTGAAAAACGCTAAGCAGCAGCCTGGTAGTGTCGGGCAAGTTTTCTTACGGGATGGCAATTTTGAGCATCAATCCACAAAGTAAAAAAAATACTAAGTAGCCGCTTGGCAACATTGGGCAAGTCTTTCCACGGAGTGGAAATTTTGGGCATCACTCCCCAAACCTAAAAAACGCTAAATAGCAGCCTGGCAGTGGCGGGCAAGTCTTCCCACGGGATGGCAATTTTAAACATCACTCCCTAGAGTGAAAAAATTCTGAGTAGCTGCCTGGCAATATTGGGCAAGTCTTCTCACGGGGTGGCAATATTGAGCATTATTCCCCAAAGTGAAAAAACGCTAGGTAGCTGCCTGGCAATATTGGGCAAGTCTTCCTACGGCGTGGCAATTTTGGGCATTACTCTCCAAATTGAAGAAATGCTGAATAGCTGTCTGGAAAAATTGGGCAAGTTTTCCCACGGGGTGGCAGTTTTGGGCATCACTCCCTAAATAAACAAAACACGAAAAGTTGCAAAATTGAAAATTCATCTGAAAAAAGTGTTTCTAATTTCGTCCCCCTAGAAAATGTTCGTAATACATAAACTTATATGAACGATTTATTCTTTTATTGATGTTTACAGCTAAATTTGAAAATTTTAAAGCGTAATAGAATAAAATATCGAAGACCTGAACTTTGTCTTCCAAACCGAAAAAAATTAATTCACTCCTAGAATTTTCACTGTTCGGACACTTTTAATTTCAACTAGCTTCTATTCTCAAATTTCGAAATTGGGAACATCTCTGGGGAAGAAAATTTTGAATTCGCGTGTTTTTACTATAGCGACGGCTCCACGCCGAAGAAAAGACAAATTCTCCATATGCAAAAGTGTCTCTTTGTTGGAGTGTTATTCTTGAGGGTAAAATAGAGTACTACCATTTGTCAAAACAACCAATTTTCTATATCCAATAGCATTTTTTAAATCAAGTTGATAAGAATTGTTTATAATAATGGAAAATATTGTTAAGTGCCAATAGATCCCGTTCAAGTTTGATAATGTTCGAGTTTGGATAATGAAACATGTTAAATGTTAATGCATCCAATTGAAGTATTATTCTTAAGAGTAAAATAAACAATTCTGCTAAAGAAACACATCTTTTGTACCTGAAAGCGCCTATTTAATGAATTTAATTATCAGAATTGTGCATAACGATGAAAAATGTAGTTAGGTGCCAAAATACATCCAGTTTAACTTTGATTTGTGAGAATATAATAAGTGATTGCGGTGGAAAAAACGAATTTTTTGTAACGCATGGCGAAATGTGAACCCTGTGGGAAGACATGCCTGACACTGTCTGGCTGCTACTTGCGTTTTTTCACTTTGGGGAGTGATGCCTGAAATTGCCGCCTTGTGGGAAGACTTGCCTGATATTGCCAGGCAGCTACTCAGCGTCTTTTCACTTTAAGGAGTGATGACAAAGTTGCTGCCGTGGGGGAAGACTCGGCTAATATTGCCAACAAGCTACTTAGCATTTCTTCACTTTGGGTAGTGATGCCCAAAATTTCCGCCCTGTGGGAAGACTTGCCCGACACTGCCATTTTGGTATTGGCTGAGATGGGTTTTTTCATTAAATTCTATGTATCACTATTTTTTTCGGAAACTATCACTCGTAGAAAAAATGCATGTAGCAAAAAATGTGTATTTCAATGAGATCTTCAACTTTTGTTTTAAATATTTTGCGAAATTTTGCATGTATTGGCTGAAATAAACGCAAAAACCCATAATTCGTATGGTTTTTTCATGGTTTTACCATGAAAATCAAATTTGCACCAATTTTCACTACCATATTCGTAATCCGCGCGTCAAAATATGTAAGTTTGCGGAACTGCACCCAAAAAGTAATATTTCGAAGCTTTTGAACTCAGAATCATACCTTAGCAAAATAAAATAATTATTATTTTAATTGTTGGAGGGTCCCGAACAATTGTTAAAAATTTAACTGTAATAAATCCTAAGAACTGTGGGATTTAATAACTATAAGCATCCAAATAAATAAAATAATATCTGCGGTAGCTAATCCCCGCCCAATGGTAAAGAAAAGTAAAACAGATTTGAATGAAATTATCTGCATGTGTATTTGTCTACATTTGGTCGTTTTTTTTAGCTTAAAATTTTGCATATTCTAAGAAATTACTTATCATTACAAATCTATTTCTACTATTTCCAATAAAGCTCAATGAAGAAAAGCAATAACCGTGAAATTGATAATTCACAAGCTTTGTGAATCCCTTTTACTTAAACGAGGTAAAGGAATAATGATGCACGCATTGCAAAATTCTGAAAGGAAAGCTCAGCCCTGATCGTTATACTTGCTCATGCTTACACATGAATGGACCATATATAGCACAAAAATGAATCGTAATGTTTCATTCTGATTGGAGAAGCAAACGTTATCCATAACTGCTTTCCAATGCAGTGCATTTATTTAAACATGAAAGAATAAATATTGGCATAACTGATCCGTGAATACTATATCTAAACTCATTATAGAGCAAGATTTGCATTAATGCGGAAAACGCACGCACGCGCTTGTTTCATTAGAAGCTAGCCTTCATGACATGTCATCGATTTTTAAATAAAAAACACATTCATCCTCGCTTATGAGTCTCATTATAACTTGACGAGTTATCACAACCTCGATCAAAACTATTTAAAAGATCGAGTCATTTTTAAAAATGATGTCAAGATGCATTATAACTATCTGATTAGATTTTTATACTCCCGGCGCCACAAAAAGAGGAGCAAGTGCATTTGCGCGCAAATCTGTCTAAAAAATTTCGCGATTCGCTACGTGGAGAAATCTACAGTTTTGCACAATATTTAGAGAGATATATTAATATTCTAATGTCGACCTAAGTAGGTCCAACTACTTGGGGTTGTAAAATATGCCGCTGCTACTTTATTGGTTGGCACAACTATTTTATTTGTAAGTTTTACTACTTGGTTTGTTAAAATTACAATGCGGGTAGAAACGCCAAGAAGCAAAATGATTATTCCAACCAATAAAGTACATAGCAACGGCTTATTTTATAAACCAAAGTATTCGGGTCTACTACCTATTTTCCTCAGTGCAGATGTACTGATACACTGGAACCTCGATTTAGAGAGAGTCTCGGGTGTGGCTTGCTATGACCATGAGGCTCTTCCAAGAAGTTCTACGATGTAAACAGGGGGAACTGCGTAACTTCGCTGAGCTCACGCGCCTCTCTCTCGACCCCTTGACCCCCCCATCAACGAATGCGAGCCAGCTGAAATTCTCGGAAGGCGGTAAATGGAGGGTACTTAAATAGAGGTTCCAGTGTATTTTCTTTCTGATTTGGTGGTTACGCTCATTCAAAAATACTCCCGACTAATGAATACACTAGATTTATTTGATAAATCAAAAAACACTGTACACTTAGAAAATATTGATTTAAAATAGAAAACTTCCAACTCAAAAAAGTATTCATTATTAAAAAATTAAAATCAGTGAGAAAAAGTCCTTCAAGAAGACTGAAATAAATAAACTGCTCCATGCAATATAGAATCAAGTTCAGGTAAGTCTGTATAAAGAAACAAGTTACGGTTATTTCGTATGAAAAATCAGGTACAAGTTGTTCTGCATATGAAATCAAGTACATTTTTTGACAGTTCGATTTTTTACATTAAAATAAACAATCAGACCGTTCTGCAGTGTGCAATTAAATATTAACAAGTATTATACAATAGAAGATATTGCCGAGAATTTTATACAATTTTATTCTGTTCTGTGGAGCTATCTGGTTTTGTTTATTTCATCACCAAAAGTCCAAATGTCGAAATCGATCAAACTGAATTTGATTCCATATCCAGAGGAACTCTAACTTAATTTTTTGTACGAGATAACCGGAAATTCTTTCTTCATACAGATTTATCTGAACTTGATTCCATATTGCATGGAGCAGTTCAAATATAATATTTTAATAATACTTAAATAGTTGATTAAAAACAATAGAAAAATCTTTGAAAAAAGTTACTAATAAAGTTTTCAAAATTGTTGAAAAAATAAAAGAATACCCGTATAAAGGACTACTGTAGTTTTAGATAATTCATGGATTAATAATTTGATATTGAAGAAATTTTCCTGAAATACGAAATTTAATATAATGATACAAATAATTTGAAGATTTGAAATATATCAATTTCTAGTAGTGGCAGCTTCATTAAAATACAATTATTCTCCTCAATGTGGCTTCTGATTAATTGAAAAATGATTATTCAGAGCTTTGTCACAGCTTGCTTTATATTTTTTTCGACATAAAACAGTTATTTTTTAATATTCGACCTATACCCTAACTATGGTTAACATTTAGGGAATAGTTGCATTCTTTTTACTTTAATTTTTTTTCCATTTACTTGATTTTTTTTTGGTGTTTGCGTTATTCCATTTTTTATCATTCTGATCCACTGTCTAATGTCAGCAGATGTTTACGCACTGATGATTTTCTTTTTTTTTCAATTTGTAAGATGTGTTTTTAAATGTTATATATTTATTTTACTCTTTTTAAAGGATTTTTTCACGCATAATTTTTTTATTGGATATTTTTACTTTTTTAGTGGATGTGTAACCTTTGCAATTGTTTAAAAACTGTCGATACAGAATTCCAGAATATAGAGTACTTTTATAAGATTTTACGATATTTAATTAATACTCTAAATGAAAACGACCATCGATTCTACGTTTCTTTTAATGAAATGTTGGAAAAAGAAATGTGTAATTATAACGCGGAGTTATGGACTAATTATTATTTGTAACAGATGCGACTTCAATACTGCATATGGGTAAAAAATTACAGATGAATATGAATTTGGATTGGGAACTTGTTAATACGCAAAGTTTGTATCTCTAAAACCTCACTGTAGAAAGAAGAAATTATTTCAGGGCTAATTTCAGGTATTAAAATAAGACTCAAAACAAAACAGTCTCGAGTGGTATTGAAATGAGACCACTGGTGGGATCCTAGCGTCATTTGTTTCACAATAAAAATTGTAGAATGAAGTTATCCTATTTGAAAACAGGAGACGCGAAAAATGATACCGTAAAAAAAAGGGATGAATGATAAAAAGATAAATAAATTATAACTCATTACTTTATTTATTACTTATTACTCACAAAAATTTATATTTCAACCGTTATAGATTTTTTTTTAAATATTTTTTTTGTGACATGCTATATGTGGTCGGATGCATAAAAAGGGTCCTTATGGCTGGCATGGAGTCACGTATAATAGGGCAATAAATCCGGATGAACTTCCCAAATTTTATGCACAAAGCAAACCCTCCAGGTGGGAAAACGAGTCACCGGGGCATTTTTCAAGTTGGAACTTCGAAAAACCGCTTTTCGAAAAGAAACGCATCGGTTGCTGGCGAGTGCCATAAGCACACATGTTATACATTTTATTCTCGTATAATGAAACTGAATTTGGAACTTAGACTTCAAATTGTTTCTCTTTCTCTTCGTCCGTGGAAATCGTTACATTCCGATAATGGTTTTTTTTTTTTGGTTCTACGGTCCAATGTAATAACAAAAAAACGATTTTAGATATTTTGACACACAATGTGAGCCTTTATCAGGAAAAACATTTATCTAAAATTAAGTAGTGTTTTTTTTATAATGAAATAAATCAAGGTACTAGTTCAAAACTAATAAATATGACAGAATTGTTATTATCCGCATTAAATACGTACAGGTCCGTCGACAGGGGGGGTGGGGATGTTTCCCCCCGGGACCGGACTCTCGGGAGGGGCTCGCATTTTCGGAAATTCTGCAATTTTGTAAAAATGCCTTCCAACTTAATACTATTCATCCACTAGTCCTCGCAGTCTTTTACCGTGGTAGAAAGTTATGCAACAAAATCATTATATAAATATTTTTTTTGCTATGCAAACAATGTGTTCTGGAGCGATATGTATGCGACACATATTGGACAATGATAGTTAGTTTGTTAAAAGAAATTTAAGTTGTTTTCAAAATTGGAGCCTCAAAAAAAGTGGAGAAACTTCAAAAACAAACCAAATTACATTTTAAAATAACTGGCATCTTAATTTATTTTATTATGGAAAAACAGTACTTAATTTTAGAGAAATGTTTTTTCCCGATGAAGGCCCGCATTGTGTGCCGAAACGCTGGAGATCAAAACGATGTTCAACACCTGAAATCATTTTTTTGTTTTTACATTGGACCGTAAGACCGAAAAAAGAAACCGTTATACGTTTTCTTCAGATATGAAATATACTCGCTTCCAGTTGCTTTCGGCTCATGAGTGCAGTAAGTGCCAATAGATTCAGTATCGGTCCTAGTATTATCCCCCACTTAAATCCAAAAATAATAATTTTGACCCTGACTTAGAAAAACGCGAATATCTCCTAAACTCGAATCGGCCATAAGGGCCCTCCTCATGCGAATGTCCACATATGGGTATTTCTACAGAAGTGTCATTTTTCCTTTCAAAAAAGTTGAAAAATAATGTTCAAGGACGTACGTCAAACATTTTTCACGTATTGTACATGGGAATTGAGACCTTTTTTGAGGTTGGTCATTTGCTTCGGACTTGCGGGTAATGTATATGCATTATTTAAATAAATAATTCTAAATTGTTTACTAGAAACGACAGGTGACGAAAGGAAGTCATTCATATGATATATCGTTGATTTATTTGTTATAAGTCTCGCAATTTTTAGAGCACATAAATGGCCTTAAAAATATGTTTTTTGAATGTCAAGATATAGTAGTAAAAAAGAAAAGCTTGGTCCCACGTTGATGCAGGCGATTATTATAAGTGCTTGTTACGGGTAGAACATTTTTTCCACAGTTACCGTTAGTCTAGTGTAGAATTCATCAGCCCAATCAAGATTAAAACGGTTTTCTTCAAAAACAGGAGGAGTAAAGTCATGTCACGGTTAGGACATTTTTTCTGTTCATTCGTAATTTTCAGAGTTTGGGAGTGTCTAACTTCAACAATCTTATCAGTTCACAATTTCCCTTCATAGAGTGCCCGTCGTACGTCAAATTGTGTCAAAAAATCAAAAGAAATTGCACAGGAAGAGATGCGAGCACTGTCCAGGTGTGCTTCTTATGTTTGGGACATTTAAAACGTAAGTCTGGTGACACGAGTTGGGGATTTTCTGGCTGGCTGTAAGATTAAGGCATACCATCAAATCGATGAAATTTAGATAGTCTGAGGTTCGCTTGATATGTGTAATTTCGATCAAAATATTAATACAATTATTTTATTAATAATACACCCATGTGATCATACACTCAATACATAATACGCGAACAATAATACCCGAATATGTAGTAATACCCGAATAATACACGAATAATATATCCAATAATACACCAAAAAAATACATCCTTGCAAAAAACTGGTAAAATTGCCAATTTTTTAAACTAGATTCTACAATGTGCCTTTCCTGTCTTGAAAACCTTTCAAATAACTGGTGTCCCTTGTTCAGGAGATATAAAGGCACATTCGTATGTATTTCACCTTGCATATTATACGTAAAGTTAGCTACAGACGAGCAGTGACAGAAAAATGATATTTCTGTGGAAATTTCCATATATACATTGCTTTCGTTACATATAATTTTTCAATTATCTTAGGACTTCAAGGTTTTGTGATATCGTTTCCTTGAACGGGGTACTATGAATAACAGCGAGTTCATACAAGTGTGAAGCGCTTTGTCATAATACGACATGAATTGCCGTTGTACGGTTTTAATTACACAAATTGCTTCCTGAGGTTTACTTCAGATTATGCTTATCTTTACCTCAGACTCGGTATCCAGTGCATATATAATTCCCAGCAAAGTTTTTTACTTTTGCGAACATTCAATCTACAAGAGAAAACATTAGCAGACCACGTCTTCAAATATAAAAACATCCTCCTTAGCCTAATTAATTTCCAGTCCAGAAATGATAGGAATTTTTGCATGCAAAAAGATTTATGATACTCTATACTCTAATTGAAATAGAAGACATCTGAGTAAAAGGCTCAAAATACGTGGTTAGCATTTATGTAATATTATTGATCAATTTGATGAAAGTGACATATCTTTAATGGAAAAATTGATTCAGATTATTATAAATGTATTCTCATGTTTTGGTTTATTATACAACAGCTAGTTTTATTTCAACCGATCGATTAGTAGAGTAGATTGCTTAGCTATTTTCCTCGCCTGGTAACAGTTGAAGTTAAGTCGATTGCGCAGTTTTTCAGCTCGTCATCGTATCCCAAATTAGATCGAGACTTTAATCCTCCAAACATGCGGAAATTATTATAATTGTTTGTTGACTGTGCACTAAAAGTGCCTTTGTAATTAGCCCTGAGTGAAATATTGTGGTTTTACGTGTTTTAATGCGCCAACAAAATGTTTGTGGTTGCCACTATAGTTGAACTGATGTGTTGCATTAAAATTTTACGCCAAGGTATTGCTGGTGAAATGCGACGAAACGCTCCACATAAATGGATATATGTATCATTTTAATCCTTAATCCGATAAATCGTTCAGTTTTTACTCATAGCTCTTTAAAATATCTAGAATTTTTTTTAAAGGGAGTAAGAGTCACTAAAATATTTGAGCTCCCTAAAGTACCCTCTTTTCAAGATTTGGTCCCTGTGGTACCCTATTTGCAGCCCATAGTGTAACTTTAAACAAATGTATAATGATATACATAATATGAACATAAATATAAGCACTGAGCAAGTTAAATTATGACGTTATTCGATTTGTGGGTTATAATTTCCTCTCCAGGGAAATTCAAAACTCCAAATTTTGAATAGAATTTTGTTTCTGCCCCGCAAAAGAAGATTCAAGTATAATCGACTGACTGCAATCACGAAATGAAATCGTCAATCGACAATTTTGGTGAAACGCAATTCAATTCGAACATATTGCCTGAGCATCTAATTTTTCATTAAAATTTTTTTGAATTTTTAAAGAAATTTTTGATTTTTTTGAGAAACTAAACATTTGGTATTATAATTCTAGTCTTGACATCTTTAATCTTTGTTCTTGTGTCGTTGGGCTGAACATTTCAAGTGACTCTTTCTCGTAAATCTGAATATTTCTTAGATATTCGCCGTGTCTTTAGCACATTATTTTTAAATGGATAATTGTTGATATTTCTTGTGAACGCTGTATTCACTGTTTTTATATTTCAAAGCTGCGTTTACTGCTCCATGTATAGCTATATGGAAAATTGATACTTCTATAGAGTGTACAGAATGTTTGGTTAACATATAAACGTATTATGTACCAAAAAAGAAAGTGTTCGATTTGTTCACTTTTATGATATTTCAGTTGAAGATTATTATTTATTTTCCAAGTTCGAAAATTTTCGCAATTGAAATTAATTGAAAAGGGAGCCTTTCTATTGCCTTCAATATTGCGAATCGTCAATTCAACATTTGCAATTCACTTAAATTGGGTATCTTTTTTTGCAGGAGTTGCTTTCTGAGGGAATTTTTCATAACTTCATGAATTTCATACAAGAAAGAAAATGCACGATAATTAAATAATTATTGTTTCGTGGTTGTCAAATATCAGACTTTTTATTAATTATGATCTCTTCATTATTTATTAGCGATTTCGGCTGTTTCTCAAATATCATCTAAAAAGAAGTGTTTTATTGAGACTTTATAGAATAAATAGATCGATTCACATACAGAGACATGTATTTTGCTATTGTCAGTAAGAATGTTTACTCATCAATATGTGAACCGCCACTATGTTTTATGCAGATATGAATGTTTTATGTTGCGAAGAAAGTACCCTATGAGCGTGAGAAAAGTACCCTTTGGTCTCTATTTTTTATCCCATAAGGACTGTGAGGCCTGAAAATGTTATACTGGAAACAAAAAGAACAAAACAAACACTGTTTTTCGTCGAATCATTTAGAGCTTATAGAATACCATATTTTCTGAATATTTTATAAGGGTGACTGTGGGAACTGATTGCCGATTGAGATTCAATGCAAAGTCAAAGAATCGCTCAGGTGCGTAAAATCCACGTAAAAAAAGATTAAAATATATGACATGAGGGGTGAGGGATAAGCGGCTTACCTCTTATGCGCTCGGTTTCACACACGTACACTGAACGATCATAAAAACCTTGTAGACCTCGGACAATCTAATCTTAATTGCACTCGAGGTGTGTCGTGATTCGAAGAGCATAAAACTCCTACTAAATCGGTAAACCTGAGCCAGAAGTCGATATGATTATATAAATCTTCAGGCAGAAATAATATTTCTCATTAAGAAAGTGACGTCATTTGATTATTATTAAAAACAATATTTTCCTTTTGTCCTGTAAAATGCTATTGATACATTTATGCTTGATAATGGATATAACTTTAACTTCGATTATGGCTTATTTTGAAGTATCATAATAGGTACTTTTAAATTGATTACAATTTTGGAGAAAACAGAATTTTATACTTGCAGTTCTCAACGTTTAAGTGCGCTAGAGTTTGTATATACTTTTAAAATCAAATTATCGTAAGTTTAGCGCTCATAAACAAGTAAAATAATTGTAGTGTTTAGGAAAACTTTAATATACAAGAAGACGATTGTTGATAATGAGAAGCAAATTTTTTTACCTCTTTTCGAAAAGACTAATTAGAACACTCATATAAGATTTAATTTTGGGAATTCTAACACTTCGGTATAATGAATTCTTGAATTTTAAGATAGGACTCAGTTTCTCAGATGTATAGCAAGCTGCATGGAGATAGCACCTTAAGGCTCTGTAAGATGAATATGAAGTTGATTTCCTTTTCAATTGTTATGTTTGAAAAATACATTAAAATGTCTACAACATTGCCACACATTATAACTTATCATTTTGACGTTGGAGGCTGCCTTGAATGTTTCGCTGATTGTCATCTTTTCTTATTTGCATGATAGTAATCTGGCGACGAGGTACCAGAAAGCACCTTGTGATTCTACATTTATACAAATTTTTCATGTGCTTATTTTATTTGATAAATTTAACCTATTTAGAGACTTTTTTACAATAAAACTTAAATCACGCGAAAAAATTGCATTTAACTACCTTTTGGTTCATTTGATTGTTCAAAATTTCAGGCAATTCGTGATCATAAAACCATAAGGTTCTATCTTGAATTGTTAATGCCACTTAATTTTTGTTTATTCTGCATGTAAAATACACTCGAACCTCCATTTAACGGCTATCGTGGGTATAGCCTGCAATGTCCGTGAGGCTCTTCCAAGAATTTCTATGATGTAAACAGTCAGGACCGTGTGAACCAGTTCCGGTAGGACTGCTGAACTTCGCCGAGCTCACAGCACCTCTCTTTCGGCTCCTTGGACCCCCTCATCAATCCGGCGGAAATTCCGTGAACACGGTATATGGAGGGCGGTTGAATGGAGGTTCCAGCGTAATAGCAAAGAAATGAAAATCAAGTGATTTCCAAAATTCAAGATAGAACTCTATGGTTGTAGGGTCCTGAATCGTAATTTTGGTAATTTGTAATTTTGGTACAGACCTTATATTTTTTCTGCTTTAGTTTCCTTGATATATTATTTCTATACTTGAAACTTTCTATAATAATTTATACAATGAAGAGTTCTTATGTTAGTTGCATATGCAAAGAAGAAATTGGAAAATTTATTAAAAATTGATTGAAAATTGATATGTTCAAGAGCACAAAAATTAAAATTTCCAGAGATTGAAGTGTAATAACTTCCAGGTAAACACAAAGAATGATTTGAATTCTTATCTTCTCAAATTTGTTTTATTTTTCAGCCCTATTTTTAAATAATAGAATTCACCAAAAATCAGAATATTGAAAATCTTCTGCGCTAATGTTCAACATTCTTTACAGTTCATGTAAAGAAATTCTTTCATATTGATATTCTGAAGAGGAAGTAGTTACATAATTATATACATTGCTTTAATTACAAACCAAACGTCATTCAAACATACATCAGTGCCGCGAGAAAATTTGTCATTAATTTTTCATGTTGAAAAACTTTTTGGCGCATAAAGTGCAGAAAAATAATTATAGAGAATTTTACATCCGAAATATAAAAATTTTAATGTGAGAAGAATTCTTGAGGTGTTGAAAATAGGACTTGTTTAAAAAAAGGGATTTGGTGGGAAAGACGAATATTCACTTTCGGAAATAGTTTCACTAGAAGTTTATTTTTTTTTTCAAACTAATGTATGAAATTTTTTTTTGAAACTAAATTATTTGTGATATCTGCTTTATTTAATATTTTTTACATTTGACTGGATGTCGATATTTTTTTATTGTTGCAGTCATCACAGAGTGTCACCTATTCACCTTTTGTCACCTATTTTAAAACTTGTCACCTATTTTACCCATTTTGGAAATTTGTCAACTTCTCGCCTTCTTCAGGCAAAAAATTAAAATTTGATTCAAAATTGCAGTTTACAATGCCTCAGAGTTAATTCGTGTAAGCTGAAATGAACTGCAATTTAGTTGAGACCGCGAGGAAGCAGAAAATGAACAGTGAATCTATTTTCTGGTCGGGAATTCCTTTTAATTCTTTTAGTTTTAGTAGAAGAACTTTTTCAATTAGGACTCCAAGTGGGAAGTCTTAGCGCTTCCAACATTTTGAATTTTTAATTGTTGAATTTTTAAGCATGTTTATTGTCTAATTATTAAATTTTGAAGGCTTGAATTTGACAAATTTCATTTTTTCTAATCTCGTATTTCTTAATTGTTAAATTCAGAACGTTAAAAATTTGAAGATATAGCGTTTTGAATATCTATTTTTTATCCGGATAGCGAGTTGCTTTTTCGCTTTTATTTTTTTTAATTGCTAGCCTCCTGCTCAGAATATGGTTCAAAATAAAAGGGTTCCCAATTCAAAATTTTCAATTTGAAATATATACAAAATTGTTAGATATAAAATTGAAATTTCTCAAAAGTACAGGTATATATTTTAGAAATGAAGGCCTTAATAGTTGAAAATTCATTTATTCAGAACATTCAAAATTCAATCATTTTATCTCGAAATATGATAAATTAGATCATTCCAAATCTGTAGTGTTTCAATTTCAACAATTGTTGTTTGAACCCTTCTATAGATTTATCTCTTCTTTTAAAAATTCAATAATTTCAAATGCGGATAGTAAGAATCAAACAGTTTCAAATTCAAAAGCTTATTAATTGAGTAGTTTCACTTTTAAAGCCTTTAGTATTTAAAAAAAATTGAATTTTAAAGATTTTGAAATTGAACCCTTCAAGACTCTGCAAATTTATGTGAAATTGAAAGCCTTAATAAGTGATGAAGAATTTTAGATGAAAACATTCAAAATTGCTTGGTCTCAAATTGCAATCATTCAAAGTTGCTTTTATACTTCATAAATTGCACTATTGTAAACTATAGTAGCAAGTGAAATTAGTTAATTATGTATTTAATCCTTCGAATTGATATAAGAAAATTTTATTCCAGATTGTAATGAACAATTTTAAATATAAAGCATTCAGTTTCAAACAATTTAAAGATTGAAAAATTAAAAATGTTTTGCATTAAAAACTGTCTTGTTTGAAATTTAAATTGTTCAAAACCTCACACTTTCCAACTAAAAGTTCTAATAGGTTGAATAATTAAATCAAAAGCGTTCAAAATTGATTATTTTCAGATTGAAAATTTGTAAATGAGTACGATTTCCAATGAAAAGCCTTTAAAGTTATTTATAAATTAATGAATTTCAAATTCAAAGTCTTAACAGTTGAACAGTTTGAAGTGTTTCAATGTTCAATGTTCAATTTGATTTTTTTCTGTTTGAAGACATGGAAATTAAAAGTGTTCAATTTTGATGGCATCTACTTTTGAATTATACTTAAATTTCTCAATAGTTTTTATTTCCATTGTCTTTGATTCTTTATATTTAATTATAAACGCTTTAAAGTTCAAGAGTAGAATTATTTGCCTCAGATTTGTAAATGTAGATATTTTTATTTGATAAGGTACTTCAAATTATATAAGTTTTGAGAGTTTGAATTTTAAAATTTAAATGATCAGGAACATTTTTTTAAAACCCGGAAAATGAGTTGTAATTATTTCTGAGACCTGAATGGCTACTAGGGTGGCCCTTATTTTCCAAAATCATATTTTTTTGTTCTCCCCCTCGAGTTTTGTTCGAATGACAAAAAAATGACCTCCACATTTGAGAAATATCGGTTAAGTTAATGATCGGTTAAGATATCAGTTAATAGCTGTAAATATAAGTTCTTTAAGGTCTCAAGAAAAATATACAACAGAGCATTGTGAAGAAGCTTATTAATAAATATATTAAAATAATAGGTATTTTTAGCGATTCACCTCGCGATGGGCCAAATCGCTACACTTGAAGTTTTCGACTAATTCAAGGCCTATACAAAAATTCTCCTCGGTTATGAATAAAGACAACACAAATTTGTCATTAAATATTAATATTTATCCCATAAACGCGTATGAAAATATTTTTGTGTCAAACAAAGCAAAAAAAAACATGATGATAAGGAAAGGAACAAGAATGAGCTATAACGTATAAAAATAACCTATGTTTTATTTATATATTTTGTAGTTATTTTTGACTATAGGACTATATTAGTATTCAAAAATCACTGTAAATGTATTTTGTAACGCAATTTTTCAATGTGGAACGTTTTTTGAATTTATTTGTAATTTAGTTCGGTCGAAGCGATTTTCCCCGGAATCTTTGGATTCAGGTTATTTGTGATTAATTTAAAAATTAAGACTCAAAAAATCTGATTAGGGAGGATTGTATTCCTCTCCGGAAGGGCGTCAATTGCACATAGTTCCGTTATTTTGGAATTTCTTATTCAAGAGATACATTTGAAAGTTTGGGTAGTCTAATCTTCGATCGATGCGAGATGTTGACGTTTTTAGCACCATTAGTCTTTTATAAATCAATACGTATTAATTTATTTATATTTTCGATAAAGTAGAGACATTTCGCGATATATTAAGCTCAAAATCAGTTTGAAAATACAATTATTGAGCCTTTGACGATTTTGTAAAAATTGTTGTAGCGATTCGCCCAGAAGTAGCGATTTGCCCCGATTGACGGTATACAACATTTTTTTTTCGGTCACCTATTTCTCACCTATTTTCGAAAAAACTTCGCCTATTCACCTTTTTTGACTCCAATAGTTACTGAGATGACTGTTGAAGAATTCAAGTCTTGTGTGTTAGATCGACATAATTTTTCTACTTCGACTGACTCGACTGTTTCAACTGCCATGTCAGACGAAGTAGTAAAAGGCATGTAATGTAAGCCAGAAAATCTGAACTTCTCATGTCGTGCCAGCACAAGTAGAAAATATACGTTGTGGTAAGACGCATTATTAAAGTCTTGGCAAAAATCCACTGCTTCTATATTTGATGTAAAGATTCCATTTTTATGTTCGCTCAAGCAGAAACAATATGTAACAGTCAGACATGTATTACATGAACTTCTAACTTCAAATGACAACTGGAAACATTTGTTTTTACTTAGCTTTATTACTTTATGAAGTAATGACGTCGTGAAAATAACCATACAGCTAACAGATAATATTAGATAAAATACATTTACTGTTTAATATAGTTGCTGAAACATAAATATAAGAAGTGATTCAGGTAAAAATGCTGGAGGTTATCTCGGCATGCAAAAGAATGAAAATCGGTAAGGGTGAAATGAAAAATTAGCGATCTCTCATTTTCCCCTTGCCGATATACATTTTTTTACATGCCGATATTACCCCCAGCATTTTTACCTGAATCACTTTTATTAGAGCCTATTAGAGGTTTTAGGGCCTCTGTTTTTTCTGTGATATTGTTATATGTTATGAGAAAGTGTACTTCTGTATTTTACAGAATAACTAAAAATATTCTGGATATCATTATTTAAATTTGTTGAGAATTCAAATACTACGCCTTACATTGACATATCCTTTCCACTTCGGATTTCTCGATAGTTTCCACTTCGATGTCAGAACAAGTAGTACAAGCGTCTCGTGGTAATCCGCCATATCTGAAATTCTATCTCGTGTTTGCCCAAGAAGAGAATGTATTGTCTAGTACGTTATATTATATAAAATATTCACACCAATCCACTGTTAACATTTATTTGACTCCCCAAGTGAAAAGCTTATTTAATTGTTAGACATTTTTAAGATTTTATATTGCTTTATGAAGTTTAGACCTAATGAACGATAGAGTACGAGGTTCGTTTGATAAGTAAGGTAAATTTCCAGGTAGATGGCGCCAAAATGAACTTTGTAGTATAAGACCAAGAAAGACCACACTTCAAACTAATCTCTGTCAAGCTTCAGCCAAAACCAACTTGCTTTCGGCATACATTTGAAGTGAGCGTGTCAGTAGGTTTCGAAATAATCGTTATAATTAGTTGAAAACCGTTTTTTTTTTGGACAAACGAATTTAAACGTGGTCGAAACATAACTGAAAATGAAGCACGCTTCGGACACCCAATTGAGGTCACCATATCAGATATGGTGGAAAAAATATATCATATGATTATGGAAAATCGTCGAATCAAGATGCGTGAAATTTCTAGGGCTGTTGGCATCTCCACTGAACGAGTTTATAACATCTTGTACAAAAAACTGGAGGTTAAGAAGGTGTGTGCAAGATGAGTGCCGCGATTGCTGACTCCCGATCAAAAGTGCAACCGAAAAAACGTTTTAGCGCAGTGTTTGGGCGAAGTTTAATCGGGATCCGCGGAACTTTTTCCATTGATTCGCGACTTTGAACGAAACGTGTATCCATCGCTATACACCCGAGGCAAAGCAGTAGTCAAAGCAGTGGGTACTGCCTGGTTGAAAGTGCGCCAAAGAAGGTGAAGACTGTTTTGTCAGTTAGGTAGATGATGTTCACAGTATTTTGGGATCCCAAAGTGATTATTCTCATTGATTACTTGGAAAAGGGTAAAGCTATAACAGGAACGTACTATGCATCATTATTAGACCGCTTGAAAGCCGAGCTACAAGAAAAATGGCCACGATTGACGCACAAAGAAGTGCTGCTTCATCACGACAAATGAAGATGTAATCAATGCCGTTAATGCATATTTTGCAGACCTTGAGAGATCTTACTTTTCTGAAGGAATGAAAAAGTTGGAATCTTGCTGGACTAAGTGTGTAGCCCTCGAAGGAGACTAGGTTGTGAAATAAAGGTAGACTTTAAAAAAAAATGCACTTGCTTTTTTACCAAACTTACTGAACGACCCTCGTAGAAAATGTAGTCTATGTTAAGGCATAAATGGTTTTTAATTCGTAATCAGTAAAAATTCAACACTTGAAAATTCTCTTCACTATTTTAATACACTTTAGAGTGTATGCAACAAAGATTCTAAGATCAGATTGTGATTCATGAATAAATGATTGGGTAAAAAGTATATGTATGCAATATCTCAGCTCCTTCGGGTCATAGAGTGAAGGTAGAACTTCTGCCAGTTTTGGCTAGGATCCGAAAGGCTCAGAGTCAGAAACTGACGGCAACCACGTCTGCACTTCTGACACTCGACCCAGAATCCTTCTTGCAGAACCTTCGGTGGGATGTTATAAAATTTCTAAGATCCCGACTTTGTAAGAACAAACATGATAAACGAGTCAGCAAAATCGAAACACTCAACGAAGGCCAAGCTTATTGCTACTCCAAATGTCATAACCTTTTTAAGAATAAGGAAAGTTTAAGCTTTGAAAGATCTGAATTACGCTTGAGATTATAAGCAGATATAATTTGTGGGGGGGGGGGGAAACAAAGTATAGTAATGGGGAGAAGCAAAAATCTTCAGTTGTTTGGATTTCGATTACTCAAATTCAATTTTAAACAAAAACTATGAGAGGGTTTGAGTTCAGCAAACGGAATATCACATAATTTTTATCTCCAACAAATTAGAATTTCCACGAAAAGAATGGAAAGTTCGAATACAGAAAAGATTGAAAATTCAGACTTTTAATGATCCAAAGAATTAGATGATAAAAATATATAAAATTTTGCGGTAGACTGCGAATTTTGGAAATAGCAAACATTAAAGTCATGATTTTCGACAAATATAAACGTGAATCGGAAAATTTCTTGTTGATAATAACAAAGAATAAAATAATTTTGCTTTTAAGTATCAATATTTCACTCGATGTTTCATGTGTTGAACATATTAATTGATATCAAATTTAGTGAGTAATGTTTACAACTACGTTCAAATAACAATTTGAAAATATTTTTCTTGAATAAAATCGAGCAACCTCATTCATGAGATATATATCAATTTGAAGTACAAAAGTCGGAGAATTTAATATTATACACGCAATATTATGTCAAACTCATGTTTGTCTTTACATGAGTCTTGATATTTTTAATTTCTAATTGTGTAATTCTTATTGTGACATTTTCAAACTGCAAAATCATTTAACTTTATAATGAAAAAAATATGAGTTAATCATTCATAATTCTGAACTTTAAATTGTAAATAATGCCTTGTATGCAAGTCTTAAATAAATTTGTTGATATAACAAGTACAAAATTTAGAAATGGAAAGTTTAAAAGGGCATTCTGGATATGTTGAAGTTGTTCAAATTTTACTTCTCCAAATTTAAAACTGGTATTTCTCCGACTTCAAATATTTAAATTCGGGGTTTTCAATTCTCGAATCATAATTCTCAAAAATATGAACTAGAAAATATTTGACCTCGGTGATGAGGATTCAAAAATGTTCTGATTCTCATTCTCATTGGCATTCCCACTGGCAGCTTTTAATCCTTTCAGTATCAAAAAATGTACGTTTTTGTATCGGAATCTCACAATTACAATCACACTGAGAACAAAAAATGTAATCAATAAGGGCGACGAATAGTAATTACTCATCACATTTCTCGTTTGCAGAGGCTCACTGTTCACATGGTTCACATGCGTGGCGGGCACATGCGTGAGCAGGGGAGGGAGACTATCGCTCGTTCCTTCTCGCCCGCACTTTTGTACCTTATCAATGCTTGATTCGTGTTAAACTGACTTGTTCTATGAAGATTCGCTCGGATTTATTTTTTAAATAAGCATAATCGTGTTTCCTCGCGACAATTTTGTGGATTCATCGATAAATTGTCTCGTTCTTTGTAATGTGATGTTAATGTAGATTACGATTCATCTGCAAACGTAGCATCTTCCATTACGTTCTTTTATTCCGTGTTATTTGTTCCGTTTTCTATAGCTAAAAACGAAAGGCTCGAGAGTGACAGCCCTTCGGAGGGAACACTCGCTGCTTAGCCGCTCAACGGGCATTTTACTAGTTCCTTAGTCGGACCGGTCTTTCTCCACCGACGGCGCGGCGTTGAGGCTGTCTCGACGCCGCGCTGACCTGCCACCTCTAACTTGGCCGCCACTTTCACCTTCAGTTTTGACTCTCTTCAATCCTTTCCTCTCGTTTTCTTTCTTGATGCAAGGAATGCATTTGTTGTAGCTTCTTGTTCAGTGAGAGGAAATATAGAAGATAAAATGGAGACTGAATGGAGAGCAGCCAAAAATTTCATTTCCTCGATGTGCTTTCAAGATAACAAATCTGAATCATTATCAGAAAATTTGATTAATGAAGTCCGTACTTCGAAGATAGACAAATTAAAAGTTGTACAAGAGCTTGTTGATAAGACATGTAGCCTGGTTGACGTAGAGTAAGTTTCCTAAAGATTATAGCTGTATCTATGAAATCAAAACTTACATTTTTTTCATTCCTAAATTAAACATAAGTTCCACTGATGAGATCCACCCAAGATCGATTCAACAAAATTTATAAATACATAAACATGTGGGTGATCGTCTGATGTTTTAGAACTGCATGAAATTGAGAAAAAAGTAACAATGTGACTGATCATCTCATGTTTCAGAACTGCATAGAATTCAGAAATAAATGAGAATGTGGGTGATCGTCTTATGTTTTAGAACTGTATGATATTCATAAACAAGTAGCAATGTGTTTGATTGTCTTATGTTCCACAACTGTATGAAATTCAGAAACGAATGAAATGTGATTGATTCTCTTATGTTCCACAGTTGTATTAAATTTAGAAACAAATGAAATGTAAGTGATCGTCTTATGTTTTAGAACTGCATTAAATTCAGAAACAAATGAAAATGTGCGTAATCGTCTAATGTTTAGAACTATATGAGATTCATAAACAAGTAACAATGTGATTTATCTTCTCATGTTTTAGAATTGTATGAAATTCAGAACTGAGCGAAATGGAGTGATCGTTTTATGTTTCTCAACTGTATGAAATTCAGAAATGAATGAAATGT
This sequence comes from Melikaiella ostensackeni, assembly GCA_032362435.1. Taxonomy (NCBI): domain Eukaryota; kingdom Metazoa; phylum Arthropoda; class Insecta; order Hymenoptera; family Cynipidae; genus Melikaiella; species Melikaiella ostensackeni. The sequence goes on along the minus strand of JAUMHM010000050.1, from coordinate 13,931,493 downwards.
AGGTGATCGTCTTATGTTACACAAGAGTATGAAATTCAGAAACGAATGAAATATGAGTGGTCGTCTCGTGTTTCAGGACGGCATGAAATTCAGAAACAAATGAAATGCAAGTGATCGTCTTATGTTTTAGAACTGCATTAAATTCAGAAACAAATGAAAATGTTATTGATTCTCTTATGGTCCACAGTTGTATTAAATTTAGAAACAAATGAAATGTAAGTGATCGTCTCATGTTACACAAAAGTATGAAATTCAGAAACGAATGAAATATGAGTGGTCGTCTCATGTTTCGGGACGGCATGAAATTCAGAAACAAATGACAATGTGAGTGATCGTCTTATGTTTCAGAACTGCGTGAAATTTTGAAACAAATGACAATGTCATTGATCGCCTTATGTTTCAGAACTTCAAAAAATTCATAAACAAAGAACAATGTGATTGCCCGTCTTATGTTTCAAACGCGTCGATATGATTTGGGGTGAGGGCGGATACACATTTTTTGCCCTTCAAAAAAATGGTTAAACAATTTTTTATTGAACATTTCAATTGCAAATTTCAATCAAACTAGACCGGATAGCAACAAAAAGAAGCCAGATTCGTATTCACCATCGAAAAGTACTACGGAAATGATGTGCCGCATTCAGTGAGGACATACGTCATTTTTGTTGATCAGTGTAATAAGTAGATAAGCTCTTTGAATAGCTCCCATGCAATCTTGCCTGACTATTATTTCTAGAAAATGATATATTCTGAAAATTCAAAGTGCGAGTTTGATACTTCATATTTTTCTAGTTGAACGCCTTCAAAAATGTAACTTGTAATGTTTAGGTTATAGTGTAAAAATGTATCTGGAATATTTAAAAGATCTCAGGTTTGTTAATATGTGCTTGAATATATGAATAATTTAAAAATAACAAAAGTCAAGATTTTTACAATTTTAATATTCAAGTTTCCGAAAAACAATTTGAAATGTGGAGAGATTCCAAATGAAAATATTTAAAAATTTGAATAAAAGCATAGTGACCCCTCTTGATTTGAGATTTTCATATGGCCGCCTATGATATCTCACGCCGTGAAGTCCGCGCGGACTTCTAAATCTCGAATGTCTTCATAACCAAACTATCATGGGCAGAGCTCACCTCGTCGCGAACGGCAGATATTCTATTTTGGCAATGATCAGGAATTAATAAATAATTGGTAAGGAAGCGTTCCTTTACGAAGCTGCAGAGCAATGGGCCGAGACTCTGGGCCTGAATCTTAACATCGGATGTGAGGAAAGTGCATCAATCCATCTAGATTCCTCATTTGTGAAATCACTAGTCAAAAAAGCAGGGGTCAAGAACTTTTGCCAACAACTCCACGTCGAAAAAATGCACAGAAGCTTTCACAGAAATATAAAAGATCAGTCCTTGTCGATGGAGCTAACGTTTGATTTCCTCAAATCGTCTGGACTCAGTTCAGGCACGTACGTCTGTTTGTCATCGAGAAGTGTTTTCATTTTTTGGTTGTATTCTTGTTTTCCTATTATCACCGTTTTTCTACTTTTATCAGATCTCATAATGTATAATTGCGGATTGTCTTGAATAAATTTTTGGTGTTTTCAATATTTATATTCTAACAGTCTGTCGTTTAGATTCCATGCAATATTTGAGATAATAAAAATTTCTATTGTAAAAGTTAAGTTCGCTCTGAATAAGTTTAATTATTTTTCTGAAATTTTTATTTATTTGTTTTAATTACCTAAGATGTAATCTGCAATCGATATGTTGTTTTTGTTATAAGGCATCGCAAATTGACTCTCCAAGGATAGAATATCTGTTACATTCTTTGGCACTAGTTTAGTGTCAAGATTTTCGATGAATACAGGTTTGTGAAGATCTGGTAATGAGGTTTCTTTATTTTGTAAATTGCTAATAAGCTCTTGGAATCATCAGAAAGAGCTTTGCTGGGTAAGCATACAAAATCTGCACCCGAACGCATTAACTTGAAATTTTTGTCACAGGTTGGTATCCATGTGAAGTAAAATTTCTCCCAATAATAACCCTAAAAATTTATTTTTGTGGGAGCTATGGAGGGAAAATAAAAATGTTAAAAGTGGTTTTTTCGAAAATGGCTGACCGATTTTGATGAACAGATGTATGTTGTAGACACGGATGAGGCTATTCAAAAAAACAAACAAAAAATTTGAAAAAAATTACCGAGAAGATTTTTTCATTAAGTTTATGTTCTAGAGTGACCACATCCATATTTTACATAAACATTTTTTAGAATCTCCTTCATGACATAGATTTTTGTTGAATTTTTTGAAGGGTTGAAAAAATGTCATGAACAAAAATCGCGCATGGAGCACTGTGCACCGTTATGATGCACTGCTTCCGACCGCACACTTTGGAACACAACTCAATTGCATTTTTTCATGGTTAGGAAACTTGTTGAAATTGAAGATAGCATTATAATTGATGTAACTGATGTAATTAAATATATCATAGGTAATATTTCCTTCATAAACGTCTGCGGTTAGCCTATCCAAATTATAATTCCCAGAGTTCACCACGAGGATGTTGCAGCACGATTTTGAACTCCTTTCTCCAGGGTGCTTTATTATTGTGAGTCCCCTCGCTTCTCACAAATCGGGGTGCTTTATTATAATTAGGGTGTTTTTAAAAATATATCATAGCCAGCATACATGAATGTTTTTATTATATAATTTTATTTATAATCTTGCACTCTTCGTGTGTTTCTTGTTAGAATTGCTCGTTCATGCGTCATTCCACTCTGCGAACTTCATTTGTTCTTGCTCATAATTTTCGTTTATGTGCCATCTCATTGTGTGATATTCATTTCTTTCCTGATTTTTATTTTCTTTCATGCGTCCTTCTACGCTGCAAACTTTATTCGTTCTTGTTTATGTTTCTCGTCAATGTGCTATTTCATTTGAAACGAAATATAATTTTAACGATCCTTCTACCTATTGCAATCTCTATATTATCGCAAGTGCCTCTTGTCATCTTCATTTTTTTCTTTTCTCAATTCTCTCTAGACAATGAGCCATCTAACTTGGCGATCTTCGGTTGTTTTTAGTTAGTAACGAGGACCTCAGAAACTTTAGCAAGGACCTCCAGTTACCCTCCACAAAGAACTCAAGAGCCTCCCTAGAGGACGTCCAGAGCCACCTTCGACGGCTATAGAACCTTCAGCGAGGGCCACCAGAGCTTTCTATGATGGCCTTCAAAGCCTCCAATAAAGGCCTTCAGAGCCTCCAGTGAGGGTCCCCGAAGACTTCTGCGAGAGCCTGTAGAGTCTCTCACAAGGGCTCACAGAACCTTCAGTGAGGGTCTCCAGAGCCTCGCATGAGGGCCTCAAGAACCTCCCGCGAGGACCTCCAGAGCCCCCACGATCCTCCCCCATGATCATCCCATGAACGTCTTAAGGCCTCGAGGGCCTCCACTGCATCGCATTAGGGACCACAGGACCCTCAGCGAGGTCCCCTAGAAGCTCCCACGTGGAATCCAGATCCTTTCACGAAGGCATTAACAGCCTCCCGCGAGGGCCACCAGAAGGTGGTCACGAAGGCCCCAATAGACTCCTACGAGGGTGTCCAGTCACATTTGCCCTCTCTCTTTCCATTAATACCTTTCTCATACATTCCTATCCAAGTCTGCATATTACACTTTCCCTTTCCATCATTATCTCACCACCGAGGTTTAAAAAATCGAGGCCCTTCCTAGAAGTATCTTAATTAATGTATTTTATTTTATTCCATTGAACCTAATTCTACCGGAGAGACTAAAAATCTTTTCAGAGGAATGATTTGCAACAGATTAAGATAATTTTTTCCTTCAACTCGGAGGGTCAGTTTAAAGACCACTATGTTAAAAAATAGATGACGCTGCGTACGCCTTTTATAAATTTATGGAAATTTCGATGAAATTAAGACGGTTTAGCATTCCATAACATTATATTGAGGAAAATACAACAAATTTCTGAGGATATAATGTGGTATAAATATTTTGATATTTTTCGCAATTATAAAATAATTCATTGGCCGAAAAAATTGAACATTTTCATGGATTTACATGATACTTAAACTTTACTATGAGTATTCACTATCAGAGGTACATTTTTCGAAAGACTACACGGTCAAAAAAAGTTGGTGTTATTTCACATAGTATTACGATGGAAATTATTTGACCTTTGCAATACATAGTAAATTTACGAAGGGATGTGTAAATAAACGTGACTCTTGCGCGAAGGAACGAACGCCACTGAAAAAAAACATACTGTCATGTAAACTGTGAGCTCCAGCAACGCATACCTTCCCTCGCCCCTTCCTATCTTCAATCTTGCAAATTTTATCATTCCCGATTTCACGTACCAAGGCCAAAAATTGCATCAACTATATATATTGGTGATGGATTGGCACATATAGTTTATTTAATTTGAAGACCTGAAGCCCCTGCATGTATTATTTTGCCAATATTCATCAGTTTGTTCCACGTTTGTACTCACGCTTATGCCATATGTCGCTCCCGTTTGCTTATTGACTTTGGGCGTTTAAGTCATTTTCACAACACAGCTTCGTGTCGCCCAGTGGGAATAACATACAGCGTGTAATATCACGAACATCAGCAGATACAATTTTATCGCAGGGTTCATTTAAGTTATTCACTGCAGTCCTGCTATAGAGACCGTCTCGGTGGTACCCTCAATGGCCTTCGTTCTATCTCGGTACTCTCCAAATCATAAACAATCAGGGCCGTGTGGACCATTTCTGTTGGAGTTTTGTATAAAAAAAATATTTTTCGTTTGTATTTTCGCCATTCTTTGTGTTTGTGCTCGAGAATCAAACTTTATTGAAGTACTGATTTTTGAGTATGTACGTACATATATCAGAGTGGCCATTTTAATCTGCCCGCTTTTTTCATACACTTCTGCGTTGCTGTGGAGTTGCTCCGCTGACCTCAAAGCGCCTCTCTCCCGCCCCCTTGGACCCCTTGTCTTTTATAACGTGAACATTGATAGCGGGACTGCCGTGTATAACAATACGATGCAAAAATAGCATTGCTATCTCATTAATTTACCACTTTATTCACAGTTCACTTCTGACAGTCTGATAGCTTAGATTACGGTCGAATGTGATTTTCAGCATGAGTTTTTTCACAGTGTATAATAAGGTTGAATTTGGAAGAACAATTGAATACTTTTCACTCCTAATGTTCTAAATTTGAATACTCAAATTTTCAGAACATCTGCAACTTCTAATTAATTAAATTAAGGTGGAAATGGTTAAACCTTCAATCTTTCAATCTAATACATGTATATAGGCATGAAAATGTAGTTCATACACTAAACTCTATTTAGCTGAAAAGTGGAGTTAGGCGGTTTTAGCTCTCCATGGCTAAAATGGACATATTTCACTTATTCTTAATGATAGATCAGAATGTATTGGGTGTGACATACCCCCTGTTATTTTAAACCTAGGCGTTATTTCCATTTATGATTTTTTTAAATTGACAGGTTTGGGTGAAGAATCTAGGAGTCTGACAATTTGTCATCCAATCTACTATACTTTGGAAAAGCAATTCGGTCTAAATATACATAGCTTTGAAAAAATATGTACTGAATGAAAAGCACGCACTGTAAGTGAAGGAGCTAGAGAGATAAAACTAAGTGTTCTGAAAGATTAAGAGGATGATAAGGAACAATATAATCACAGCAGAGATCGCAGAAGAAGAACTTTATGATTTAGTTGAGAATTATTGCGAAAAAAATGACGACGTTGAATTGCCATCGAAAAAGTTTGTTCAAGGTGTGCTGAACTGTGTTGGGAATTAATATCCTATCGGGGAGGAAAAAAATCATAGCTGAAGAGGCCCTCATGAATTCTATTTGTTAAGTGAATCAACTTTTGTAAGTTTCTTGAACATAATTCATTATTTATTTCTTATTTTTATTATGAATGTTAATTCAGTTGTGTAAGTTTTATTTCTAGCATTCACTACGACTTCACTTTTTTGAGAGGTATTAAGGACATGTTGAGAAGGGGAAAAATAATAGCTTGTCTGATTGATTGACGCAAATATATCCCTCAGAATTCTTTTGAAGTTTTAATTTGGAGGTTATGGCAAAATGGCAGCGTTGAGCAATGTTGCCTGAGGACTTTTTTGTAAAAATGTTTCATAATATTCAGAGATAAAACTTGTACCTTGCGGCACCCTGTCTGTGGCAATGACACCCAGTAGCTAGTGGCGTGTCCATCTTGCACGATAACGTGCTCCCTTATATAGGTACTGCAGTTCGGGCCTTGTTCAACGATCATGGATAGAAAACCCTCCGATATGCAGCGTATAGCCCAGATATTTTTCTGGGGGGTTTTATTGAAGACAGCTGTTACGCCGATCAAGCTGAAGACCTAGAGCAACTCAAAGCGGCTATTCAGAAAGCGGTTTAAGATATTTCTGATACTGTAAGAAAGCGTGTTTCATTTTGTTTCAAAAAACGGCTTGATTACTGCGCCAATTCAGATGGTGCACATTTCGTAAACCTATACCAATAATTGTTTTGTCCTAGACGAATCATCCGTATATTCAAGATGTTCGTTTATAAAATATATAAATGTTTTAAAATCATACAACTGTGTTTCTTGATAAAGCCTCAAAGTTTCTACTATTCAACTATTATTTTCTTTTTTCGATTCCTACACCTGTTGAAAAATAGTAATCAATTAGTTTTTACACCTTTCCATTTGTCACCTGTATTTGATTCGATCCCATAAAATTTCGATGGAAGTTTCATAATTTTTTTGTAGGAATTTAATTTTCAGCATAATGTTTCTTCAAACCATTCTCCATTTTCAGGGTGTCCTAGATCCATTTCGAGATCCTAAAACTGTCGTTCGGTTTTTCGTTCGTCCGTCATATTTGAGTCTTAAATATCGAGACTTATATTTTTTGCCTTGAGGCAAGAGACATATCATGGGTATGGGACTCATGGATTGGGACTTGTAATTTTGGGCCTCACGATTAGGAACTTGCGGTATGAAACATAAGACTTGATAAACTTGAGATTCAAGGTAGCGATTGGGCAGTAACAAAAAGAAAATTAAGAATCTGTTTTATGACTCATTTTTTTATGAATGTATTAAAATCATTAAGTTCTCCCGGTAACAATTTTAAATGAAAACTATAGGGCTTGGCTCCTAAACTATTTCACCGTACATCCTTCCGGTATCAACTTTTCCTCCCATTTCGCCCAATAAGCTACGCACCAACTTCTCCCGTCTTTCTTCTTATATAAATCTCCCCCACCCTTCTTCCCAAACTTCTCAGCGCTCTCTTCTTTCCTCCCTTTTTTCGTTTCCCTCTCGTTATCCCTCCTTCGCCAATATTTCCCCTTAACCCATCAGTTCCTATTCAACTGCCCCCATCACTCCTTTTTCCCCTTCAACTCTGCCAACCACCCCCTTTTAGCCCCCCCTCCCTCCCATAATTATCAATCCGACAGACGGACATCGGCCTTAGGGTAGTCGGCGAAGCTCAACGAAATACTTACGGTATTATTTGTTATTAAGGAGTCAAAGAGAGGGGCGTCCTGAATTATAAAACTTATACACCGACATGAAAGACAACTGCACTGATCAACAAATGCATAATTTTGAAAGCAACTACTGAAACTCATTTGAATGAAAACATTTAAAAAAAAAGAAATTTATGTTTAAAAAATTCATTTATAAGCGATCACGAGTGAATTGTTTTTTAATTTGTGTTGTTTGGAAATTGTAATATTCTTTGATACTCAAATAAACTAAAACATTGTTTTAATCCTCATTTTTTAATCCAATATGTTACAAGATACTAATCTGGCAACGTCGTGCTAAACAAACATTTTTGGTTCGTAAAATTTCTGAAATGCAAGCTTTGTATTGTAAATTTTAAACTGTGTTTGCAGAAATCAAATTTGAGCCTTAGATTATTGTAATGTATAAGGAGGATATTGAATAATCGCAAAATGCTATTCGATATTAATATTAATAAAATATTAGGCACACTCACATGTAAAATTTGAGAAAGCCATGCAGGCGAAGAGTAAAACGGCGATCTCCATTGTTTCTTGATGAGAGACAACAATAGATAACTAAAAAGTAATTTTTGAAGAGTTTCGTAAAAGGTGACTGGTTTTATTGATTATTTCCAAATTTGTGGAAGGGCAAAGATTGTTGATCTCAGGTATCAGGATTATTCATATCTGATAAATTTATGACTCATAGAACCTTCAGAAGTATTTGAGCTTACATTTTGTTCAACATTCCAATTGAAGCGTAGAGGTAATAAAAGTAATAAAATATCTCCTACGCAACAAAGGAGTAATAAGATTAGATCAACTCCTTTAAGATTCTGCCTCGTGTATTCTCACGGAGGCTTGCAAAATTCCACATGGCCAGTCAATGCGTTTGAAAACCTACTTTTTCACTCAAAAATAGGAAATTTTTATAGGCATTTTCCAAAAAGTTGTGAAATTTGAGTCACGGCTGTTTTACCTATTTCCATGATGACTAGGTTTTTTGAATAGAACTAGGATGAAGTACTTACATGGAAGTAGTTTTTAGCAAAGTTTCAAAATTTTACTTGCTTTTCTTTAGAAATTAGGTATTGAAATATAGCTCAAATTTCTACTCAGGATTTTCACTCATACGCTTAATATTTTTTTAAATAATCTCGAAATTTGATGGTCCAGTTGGGCATATTCGGTTCCTCTGCAGTAACTTTGAATAAAGGGAGTTTGTTATATAATCTCCTAAAGATACGCTACTATTGAAATCAATTTGAGAACATCATTTTGAGACTAGTTTAGTGAATTCTTCAAAAAAGAAATTTATTTCGAATCCGCTAGTATAAACAGTTGGTTTTTAAAAGTACCTATCTAAAAAAAGTCATAGTCGAAATTTCACAACTTTTTTCTAGTGGCCCTTATTGTCGTAAAAATGAATATTCTAACACATATTTCATGGTTATTCCTGTCATTTACAAGCCAGAGTCACGAGTGGATAATGAAATTCTAATTAGGATGAAATTAGGTATATTTTTAGCCACTTTCAATCAAAGATTCTCAGAAATTAATTCAGTAACGTAATTTTTAATAGACGCATTCCAGAAACTCTCCAAAACCTCATTTTCAAGATATGCTTTGTTCATTTCTGGGAAGCGAAAAAACAAAGTACTTGATGTTTTTGTTTTCTTCAATCGTAGTAGTTAAGTGCTGACTTTGTGAATAAATATACTATAAGACCATGGTTTTAAATAAAATTATTTTTAATAATCCAAAGTTATTTCTACCGAGGCATTAATTATTATATGACTTCAAACATAAGAAATTGTATGAAATGTTAACTGACATTTGAGTTGAAAATTTGCAGTTATTGAGGCTTTTTGGGAACGGTTGATCCTATAAAATTTCTATGTAAGTATCATAAATCCTCCGTAGGAATTCATATTGTATTATAATGTTTCCTGAGACAATTCTGCATTTTTAGAGTTTCCTAGACCCAGTTCCAAAGCCTACACGGGAAAAAAAGTTCACTGAACAGTATAGAAATATTTCCAAAATAGAAGATATGACGGGTAGATTATTAAAAGTTAAAATCGTCTTCATTGTACGTTGCGTTGAACTATTCTATGAAATGTGTTAAAAAATTGTATAAAATTCAAAGTTCAAGGCGACGTAATGTCTGTTAGAGGACAGGATACGAAAAGCTGATAATAATTCAAAAAAATCTAGAAATGCAGCTAACATACAGTCTATATCGTAGAAGTGTCTAAACTATAGAAAACATTTCTGTGAAATGATGACCAATTTTTTGACATCCAATTCTTTGGTATATAATGATGCAATTTTAGTGCTTTTCTCTTACAAACAATTATTTTGTTGTATAATAAGGTTAACTTATCTTATCGGAATTTTTTCAGTACAAAATTCTGTGAATATTTAACAACCTAGTGGACAACAAACTGGAGGATATCTTTACGACATCTTTATGACATATTTACGATCTCGTGAAGGCGTCGTATGCCCGTGTCGTAAAGTTATCTCG
>JAUMHM010000050.1:13850848-13862695 GCA_032362435.1 Melikaiella ostensackeni | reverse complement strand
TCAATTTTCCTATATTGGGCTATAAATCTCTATGGCTATCTGCCGCCACAATTTGAATAGTGAAAATGAAAAAATAAATGTAAAGCAATAAAATGGATTGATTGTCGTAAAAAAGACTTGTGAACTATATTTCGAAAGTAACCAAAAAAATGACGATTTTTATAGTCACTGTTACTGAACAAAGTGTAACTAGTTACCAATTCGTTACTTACTTACAAAAGTAGTTTTGTTACCACTATCGTTACCCCAAAAAATTAACTAGTTACAGTAACTAGTTAAAAGAAACTAGTTACTTCCCATCACTCTTTCAAAGATAGAAAATTTCAAGTTGAAAATATTCTAAATTATGCCCTAAAAATAGGAAAATGAGCTTATATATTTTCTTTAATTTTTTAAAAATTTCAGCGCGATATTTCATTTCATTTAAAATTAAGAAGCCGGAAAAAATACATTGAATGGTCGGTAAGTCGTGACGTCACAGAATACGGTTTGCCCTTAATTCAAATCTGTAGTTTTCTAAACTTTTTTATGATCATCATAATCAAATTATATTAAATGTTTATAACTACGACTCCTCAAAATTACGTAAAAGTGCTAGAAAATAAATGCATAATTTGATATGGTCATTTTTATATTTTGATAAAAAAAACATTAAAAGGGATTACAAATTTCCTTCTTTAGACTCCCTCGCCATGAAATCTCCAACTAGCGAGTGCAGTGATTCGTGAAATTAAATCGGGTGACAGTTACAAGTTTGCTGTTTGCATAAGCTTTAAAAAAAGAAAAGTATATCGTTAGTTCTGTTCAAAGCAGGAAAAAAAGGCTACACAAGAATAAAAATCAACATTATCTAAGGAGGACAAAATCCAGTAGTTGCGAATTAAAATGAAAGTCTTGATTTCATACTTCAATAGAAGTGAGATTTAGGCAGCCCTAATACGAGCTTATTTTTATGATTTCAATTTCCGTAGATTGAATCTCAGAATGGTATTTATCTTGTATTACTTGCATGCGGAATAATTTTTAGAACTAAGCAGTTCTTTTGCAAGTTTTTTTTTGTAAATTAATGCGTAGTATTGTGTATAAAGTAATTAAAGTTGAAGCTACAATTTTTACGTTGTGTTTATTTTTTTGTAGAGAATTAGGTTTCTCTTTGATCAAAGAGCCAAAATACAGCTCCTGAAAGTGAAGATTTTGCATTTAAAGTCTTTCTAATTTTGAACAATTCTAACTCTAAAGCGTATAGATTTCAAATTTGTTGGTGCTTGAAATTGAAAATCTTAAATTGGGGCATCCAAAGTTAATGATTTTTTGATTGGATAAGGAATGAAAAATGTAAAGCATTTTGAAATTTTTCAGTACCAAATTCTAGCATTGCATTGGAAATTGAACAAACTAAATTGGTATGTTCTGAATATATAAAATATAACATATTAGCTAGTGGAACCAAGGGGACAATTAATTGGAATTGAACTTGAATTTATCACGTTTTCTTTATTCTTTGTAGAAAAGTAGTTTTGATTTTTAATAGTCAAATTCTTATTATGTCAGAAGATCTAACTAATTAAATTTTATAATTTTGGGTTCTATTTATTGATGAGTTAATTATGAGCGGATTCCTAAACTGCGATTCGTGTATCGCAAATTTCTTCAGTAAATGAATTTAATAAATAAAAATGAGAGATTGAATACACATATGACACATTTCTTCTGCTAGCTTACACTTTGACAAACAATTTTTTACATTTTCATGTCATTTTATAATCTCTTATTGTATTATAAATGGAAGAAAAATACGCCTCTCCGAAAGGCTTCTACATCACTCATCCTATACAAATGCTGATCACGATGATAACTAAAGGTTATAATTTTTTGCCTCGTGCGAAAAGATTGCTTTTCTCGAGCATGAAAAAGGAATGGCTGTCTTCTATTTGCACGATATACAGTTTTCGTTGTAGGGGAAAACGATTCAACCAACCCCAGCATTGTATTGTCCAAATTGAGTTTTCCGAAGGAGGCGCACTTTTATACACAAACACTGTCTTACAACTCAATACAAAGGTGGTTTTTTCACCAGCCAGGCTTATCTTGATGGAATAAATCTCGAAAATCTAGACGAAAAGTTTCATTTGATTTCAACTGTAATAATTCGTAACCTCAACTTCAATTTTAATTAATTTCTTTTATTACGTTCTTCTGTAGAATGAAGAATCAAATTTGAAAATAAAAGCTTAGTTGAAAATAAAAAGTAGATAAGAATATTATTCAACAGATATTCCTTGAAGAGGAGCTAAATTTGATAACATTTTTTGCAACACATGCATGAAAATGGCGACATTCCGTGTCTGTAAATTGTGCGCAAAGTACCAGGTTACTCTACTGTGAGATTATCGTGCGGGAATATGGTATTCCCGCACAGTTATCCGTGTCGGAATATATCCGCGTGCAAAACTGTGCGGGAATACCATATTCCTGCACGGTAATCGGAGTAGGGGAATCTGGCTCTTTGCGCACACTTTTTAGACACGTAATATCCCAATTTTTCTGCAATTTTTGTGAAAAATATCGTGTATGACACGTGCGAGAAGCAGGGTGGCGAGCGACCGGGAAAGCCGGGAAAAGTCAGGGAAATTGAAAAACCTGAAAATGTCAAGGACCAGTCAGGAAATTTTGGTAGAAGTCAGGGAATATGAAAAAGTATACATTGGCTTTTAAATTTGAAATGAAATTCGTGGAGCAAAGTAAATTTTTTGTTAATAACAAAAATATGAACTCCATGCAAAAAAATTACTTAGTTTCACGAATTTCATCACAATGAAAAGGTACTTCGTAGGCTCAGATAAGAAAGAAAAAAAGTAGTCAGGGAATTTAATTTTTCGGTCAGGGGAATGTCAGTGAAAAGTCGTGGAATTTTGAATTTCATTTTCGCTTGCCACCCTGGAGAAGCTATTTCACTCATGTGAAGTTTGTAACACGAAACACGAGACTGAGGCAAAGCCAGAGGGTTGAAATCCTGCACTAAGTCTGCGCCAAGTTTGCACAAATAAATTTTTTATAACTAATCGTTCGAAGACGTTCGAAACTGGTTCCAATGGACACATTAAGGTCTTTTGACATAAACTAACCATAAGGACTTCCAGCCACCCTCACTCAAAATATCAAGTCCTATGAATGTCGAAATAAGCTTAAAATACGTCTTTGAACTCCACAAGCATGATATCAAAAAATATGAAAAAAAAATTACATGAAGAAACTTCCCTGTAAAAAAAAACAAAACAGTCTTAGCGAAGAAAAATCTTTAAAATTGCCCCAATAGGTTATGGAAATTTGAAATGGTCTTAAATTGCGTCTTTTGACTTCCCATGAGCATATGTGAAACAATTGTGAATAAGGAAACTTCCCTACGCAAAAAAGCACCCTTATTGAAAAAAATCTTCAGAATTGCCCTGATAAATTGTGGAAATTTAAAATGGTCTCAAAATGCGGCTTTTGACTTCCCATAGACATATGTCAAAAAATTGTATATAAGGAAAGTTTCCTGCGCAAAAAAAGCACCCATAATGAAAAAAATCGTCAAAATCGCCCTAATAGATTGTGGAATTTGTAAATGGTCTCAAAATGCATCTTTTGACTTCTCATAAACACATGTAAAAAGAATTGTAGATAAAGAAACTTCCCGGCGTGAAAAAAAATCAAAATGCTCTTAATGAAAAAAATCGTTGAAATCGCCCTAATCGATTGTGAAAATTCGAAATGGTCTTAAGATGCGTCTTTTGACTTCTCGTAAACATATGTAAAAAGAATTGTAGATAAGAAAACTTCCCGGCGTGAAGAAAAAAATCAAAACGCTCTTAATGAAAAAAATCGTTAAAATCGTCCTAATCGATTGTGAAAATTTGAAATGGTCTTAAGATGCGTCTTTTGACTTCTCGTAAACATATGTAAAAAGAATTGTAGATAAAGAAACTCCCCGGCGTGAAAAAAAACACTCTTAAGGAAAAAAATCGTCGAAATTGCCCTAATTGATTGTGGAAATTCGAAAGCATTTCAAACATACGTCTTTTGACACCCCAAACAAGATATCAAAAATTAAGAGAAAGATTAGATTGGAAAACTTCTCTGCGCAAAAAACACACTCTTGCTGAAATGAAAATCGTCAAAATTGCCCTAATAGATTGTGGATCGTCCTAAAATACGTCCTTTGACTCTCCCAATGACACGTCAAGGAATAAAAAAAACCTGTAGATGAGGAAACTTCCCGGCGCAAGAAAAAAACAAAACCCTTAACGAAAAAAAATCATAAAATTTGTCCTAATAGATTGTGGAAATTTGAAATAGTCTTCAAATGTGTCTTTCGACTTCCCACAAACATATATAAAAAAAATTTTAAGGTAAGGAAACTTCCCTGCGCAAAAAAAATCAAATTACCCTTAACGAAAAAAATCGCCCTAATAGATTGTGGGAGTCCGAAAGGGTCTCGAAATACGTCTTTTGACACCCCAAACAACATATCATAAAGTAGAGAAAAATTAGATAAGGAAACTGCCCTGTACGAAAAAAAATCGAAACACCCTTGACGAAAAAAATCTTGAAAATTGCCCTAATAATAGATTGCTGAAATTCAAAATGGTCCCAAAATACGTCCTTTGACTACCCAAACGACGCGTCAAGAACGAAGAAACTTGTAGATAAGGAAACTTCCCTGCACTAGAAAAAAACAAAACCCTTAATGAAAAAAAAAATCCTTAAAATTGCCGTAATAGATTGTGTAAATTCAATGTTATCTTCAAATACGTCTTTGGATTCCTGAAACCACTTATAAAAAATTGTAGATAAGGAATCTTCCCTGCGCAAAAAACACCCTTAACAAAAAAATGTCTTCAACATTGCCTTAATAGATTGTGGAAATTTGAAATGGTCTTGAATTGCGTCTTTTGATTTCCCGACAAACATATATAAAAAATATTGTAGATAATAAAACTTCCCTGCGCAAAAAACAAAACACCCTTAACGAAAACAAATCGTTTTATAAACGTCTTTTGACTTTTCAAACGACATATCGTTAAATAAAAAAAATGTAGATAAGGAAACTTCCCTGCGCGAAAAAAAGTACAACCTTAACGACAAGAATTTCAAAATGGCTGTAATGGATTGTGGAAATTTTAAATGATGTCAAAATACGTCTTTTCACTGCTCAAACAACATATCAAAAAATTGAAAAAAAATTGTAGATAAGGAAACCTTCCTACGCAAAAAAAAACGAAACACCCTTGACGAAAACAAATCATCAGAATTGCCCTCATAGATTATGGAAATTCGTGATGGTCTAAAATATGTCTTTTGACTCCCCAAACAACGTATCAAAGAATTGAAAAAATTGTAGGTAAGGAAACTTCCCTACGCAAAAAAAAAAACGAAACACACTTAACGAAAACAAAATCGTCAAGATTGGCCCACTAGATTGTGGAAATTCGAAACGTTCTCAAAATACGTCTCTTGATTCCCCCAAAAACATATAAAAAAATTGAAAAAAATGTAGGTGAGGCAACCTCCCCACGCGAAAAAAACGAAACACCTTTAACGAAAGCAGATAATCAAAATTGCCCAAATAGATAATGGGAATTCGAAATGGTCTCAGAATACGTCTTTTGACTCTTAAAACAAAATATCATGAAATAAACAAAAAATTTATAGATAAGAAAACTCCCTTGCGCAAAAAGCACCAATCTATTACGGCAATTTCGACAATTTTTTTCGTTAAGGATGTTTGGTTGTTTTTCTACAGGGAAGTTTCCTGGTATACAATTTCTTTCTATTTCTTGATATGTTGTTTGGGGAGCTAAAAGACGCATTTTAAGACCATTTCGAACTTTTACAATCTATTAGGACGAATAGGACTTGATATTCTGTGTAAGTGTGGTAGGAAGTCCTTGGGGGTAGGTTAGGTCAATAATTGGTAATGTGTTGACCTAATTATTCACCCCTGAGTCCATTGAAACCAGTTTTGAACATCTAGGAGCGATTAGTAATAAAAAAATTATTTGCGCAGACTTAGCACATAGAAAGGATATTTCAAGAATGTAGAAATGTAGAAGTTGTTGACAAAAGATCTTTTCATCACAAAGGTTCATTTTGCACTGAAGTTCATTTATTTATTCATTATTGTTTCTTTTTTAAGGGTGGTAAAAGTTAAAGAAAGTTGTGAATTGAATCGATCGTAACCCATTTTTGTGAAGATTTTTCGATTTTTTTACCCTAACAAAAACTAATTTTCAGGTAAGGTGGACGAGAAAGCGACGCAGCTGCACGCCATCGCATCGTTGAAGGTGCTTCTAGATGCAACAAAGCCGCACAATGGAGCCGCGACGTCGTCAGCGGCACATTATTCGGGTACGGCATCGAAAGAAACAACCCTTCAACTTCAGCAGAGTTCACAAGGAACCACTACTACCACCACGACAGCAGGGACCAGTGCTG
This sequence comes from Melikaiella ostensackeni, assembly GCA_032362435.1. Taxonomy (NCBI): domain Eukaryota; kingdom Metazoa; phylum Arthropoda; class Insecta; order Hymenoptera; family Cynipidae; genus Melikaiella; species Melikaiella ostensackeni. The sequence goes on along the minus strand of JAUMHM010000050.1, from coordinate 13,856,218 downwards.
GTATTCAAGAACTTCCGAATGGCGGTATAGCTTCCGGTATCGATGCTGGCCTCGAATCGGTAAATCAACTATATATTTATTATTTCAAGTTATACATTACGCAGCCCTCCAAAAAAAGTAGGAGTTATGACGGACTAGTCAATTCCTATGGATTTCGCTGAATTCACCGCTAAATCCGAATTTGTGGTCGGAATTCCACCATCAGGTCTTTTTTTTCTAACCTCAAAAAACATCTTTTTTCGACATTTTTACCGTCAGAAATATCTCATTTCGCGGCCCTGTTGAGAGGGAGTAAAATAATAGCTTACCTGATTGATTGACTCAAATATAGCTCTCAGAGTTCTTTTGAAGTTTTAATTTTATGGTTACGGTAAGATGGCAGTGTTGAGCAGTGTTGCCAACATAGTCCGCGTTCCAAAACTTCATTATTAGTGAAGTAATGAAATTTTATCATTATACTAGTGGGAAATCGTGTTGATTACTTATGCTAATCGTCAACAATCAGGTAATGTATTATTATTCCCACTCGAAACAGGTCCAGGAAATGAGATATTTCTCGCGGGTGTCGAATAAACATAATTTTTCGTTGATTTTTCGTGATATAAAACATTTCTTAAAAAAAATACGAGATTGTTTTGCAGTTCTGACCGGAAATGCAGATTCAGCAGTTCAAAGTACATAGGAATTGTTTATTCTGATTCACTGGACTAAAAACTTAGCTGACGGAAGAGAGGAGGCTGTACAGAGTGCAAGACCGTACACCTTTGACGAAAAAAAAATTTCGGCGGACCAAAGACTAGACATCTCTCATATTTGTTATGCTCTTGCATGCGTATTCAGGAACAGAATTACAAAATTTGGACGCGTCTCCTTCATAACCTCAAAAAACACACGTTGGAAAAGCAGTTCTCTCTACATGACGCTACACAAGTTGAAACCTCACACAACTGACGTCCAAAATCACAGTGGCTAAAGCATGTCTTCTACTTGTTCCTTCTGCAACCAAGGCACCTCCACGTGGGGACGGTGGGCAACGGATCTATTCCGGCAAAGTCCCTGGGTTAGAGAGAGGATCTATTCCGGCGAAGTCCCTCGGTTAGAGAGCTCTCGAACCCAGGGACCTTGCCGGAATAAATCCGTTGCCCACCGTCACCACGTGGGGGTTCCTTGGTTGCAGAAGGAACAAGTAGAAGACATGCTCTGGCCACTGTGGTTTTGGTCGTTAGGTGTGTGAGGTTTCAATTTCTGTAGCGTCATGTAGAGAAAACTGCTTTTCCAATGTGTGTTTTTTGAGGTTATGAAGAAAGCGCGTCCAAATTTGGTAATTCTGTTCCTGAATACGTATGCAGCAACTTGAAAAATATAAAAGATAACTAGTCTGATCCGCCGAAACTTTTTTTTTGTCAGAGGAGTAGGGTCTTGAACTCTGCACAGCCCCCACCCCCCGTCCCGAAAAGTTTTCAGTCCATCGAACCAAAATAGACAATTTCTATGTACACTGAACTGCTGAATCTGCATTCCCGGTCAGAATTGCAAAACAAGCTCGTATTCTTTTATCACATCTTTTATATGACGAAAAATAAAAAAAAGTCTTTTTAGGTTAGAAAAAAAGATAATTTTCAAATTCGGACCTCGGATTCGAATTCAGCGACACAAAATTCATAAGAATTGACCAGTCTGGTCAGCTGGAACATCCAATTTTTTTGGCGGGGTATAAGGGTCTTGAACACTTTATAGTCCCCTCCACCCCGCCAAGTGGTTGGCCCAGCAGACCAAGGGCCAAACTAGACAATTTCTATGTATTTTTTGCCGCTGATTTCGAATTCATGGTCATAATTGCAAATTTAACTCGCGTTTTTTTTTGTAATATGTTTTTAATTATGAAAAATGTCGAAAAAAAAATATTTTTTGAGGTTAGAAGAGAAACAAGACTTGATAGTGGAATTCTGACCACGGATTATGATTCAGCGGCTCAAAATCCATGGGAATTGACTAGTCTAGTCCGTCCGAATTCCTACTTTTTTTTTGCTGGGCTGTGTTATTTTTACGAACTATCTCACGGCTAGCCTCGATTAAGTTCAACACAAAAGTGCTTGCACATTAGGGTGGTCCAAAATTTTTTACATTCTTATCATTTATTATGGAAGGTACACCGAAACCTCGATTTAGAGAAGGCCTCGTGTACGGCTTGCGATGACCGTGAATTCATTCCAAGAATTTCTATGATGTAAACAGCCAGAGCCGTGTGAACCAGTGCTCCCAACGCGGTGCTACGCATGCGTCGCGCATGGGGTCTGATTAGATACTTTTCGCGCGCTGTTTAAAACGTTCAAAAATATTTTTTTGTTCAATATAAATGACGGCTTCATAACTTACATATTTATCCATTGAATAAAAAATATACTTCACTAGAATGCTAAATTATGAATATTATAATATATATTATAATTAGATATTATATGATATATATTATCATAATATACCTGTATTATAAATATTGTGATAACTTATAAATTATGAATATGATAAAAAAATAAAGTCTTTTTTTGTTTACAGAATAGTGATTTAATTAATGTTTAATTTTGGTCTAATAGGTAATTCTATAATTTAAAAAGCCATTATTTGTAATAAACAAAAAATATGTATTGTTTCGCGTTTGAAACAGCGCATGGTTCTTAATAAACGTTATATTTGAAACATGTTCAGAAGCCCAAACATAACCTAAAAAACGTGTTCTAATTGATGAATGACATGCATTTAATTTGTCTGAGACAAGAGTGAACTAAATATTTAGCTGAAATGAGGAACAAATTTTGCTGTTACACGTTACAATATTTGTTTGTCCGCTTACTTACTCTAAACGTTTGAGGACCGTTCAGCTTCTCGTTCAAAATGAGAGCTTTCTCTCTAATGATCGGCCGGGATTTTGGATCACCTCTTCCTCTCACTCGCTTAAACCATTCTAACAGAGCAGCATCCAAAACCATATCATCACTTGTCTTCGACGATCTCTTCTTCAAATATTCATAACTTTTAACCCTATTCCATAACTCAGATTCGCGTGCTATCACATCCTTGTACGTACTCCTACAGATACCGCGCCACTTTCCCTGCCCTTCGGACCCCTCACCTTTGAATGCGAGCGGGCTGAAATTTTCGGAAGGCGGTAAATGGAGGTCACTTAAATGGAGGTCCAGTGTATTAGATTTATGTGAATACGGACGTATCAGGTTTTCGTCAATTCCCAAAGTTTTGAGACCCCTGAGTCAGAAAAAATGTTTTTAAGGTGTTATTCAGCTTCTTTCATAAGAGCCGGACTGACGAGCAAGAGAATACATTTTTGATATTTGTAAAATGTTCAAGAATTTTTTTTCTACTTTGGGTTAAAAATGATATCATTTTTTTCCAAATCTTGTTTTTTCGCATGATTATTTTTACGTATAGAATTTTTAGAATGAAATAAACTATCCTTTTATATGTTCAACTGTGGTCAGCTGTTGCATTCAGTGCTTTAAAATCTTCCCAAATTCAATTTATTTTTAGTTTTTATTCTTTCTGTACTTCTTTTCGTGCAAAAATGATTCAAAGATAAATTAATTATATTAAAATATGATTATTTTATATTTCAATATAAACTATGTTCTACGTCCTACACTCCAGAATATTGCACCAAATTCATACATATACAAGAATATTACAAAATGTTATAAAAAAGTTTCAGAGCATTCTAGAAAATGACAGCAGTATACAAAACTTCTTGATGCATAAGAATATTTAATAAATTTCAAATTGAAGATTTGTAGAGTTATGCTTATTATTTACAAGATTTACACACTTTTTAACATGTTTTTCTTCAGATGGAGTCTACACAGCCGGCGCCGGCAACCAACAATGTTGCCGGCTGTTTTTCGCAAAAAGCGGAATACGAAATAAAAGCGAATTACTTTACAGTCATGCAAAAAACTAAAAATATAATTCAAGGTCAAAATTGATAAAGATCATGTTTGAGAAAAGAAAAATAATCTGTTCGGATTTTTCTAATGAAAATACGGTGAGCGTAAACGTTGGAAAGGGGTAGGGGTTTGACTAATATTATTTCTGTAACCAGTCGCACGGGTGCCTTTCCACCCCCATGAGATGCTGGAAAAGGGTAGGGGTTTGACCAACATTATTTGTGTGACCAGTCACACGGGCCCTTTTCCGCCCCCAAAAGACGTTTGAAAACGGTACGGGTTTGACCAAAATTATTTCTGTGACCAGTCACGGGGGCCCTTTTCCGCCCCCAAAAGACGTTTGAAAACGGTACGGGTTTGACCAAAATTATTTCTGTGACCGGTCACGGGGGCCCTTTTCCGCCCCCAAAAGACGTTTGAAAACGGTACGGGTTTGACCAACATTATTTCTGTGACCAAACACGGGGGCCGTTTTCCGCCCCCGCAAGACGTTTGAAAACGGTACGGGTTTGACCAACATTATTTCTGTGACCAGTCACGGGGGCCCTTTTCCGCCCCCACAAGACGTTTGAAAATGGTACAGGTTTGACCAACATTATTTCTGTGACCAAACACGGGGGCCGTTTTCCGCCCCCACAAAACGTTTGAAAACGGTACGGATTTGACCAACATTATTCCTGTTACCAAACACGGGGGCCGTTTTCCGCCCCCACAAGACGTTTGAAAACGGTACGGGTTTGACCAACATTATTTCTGTGACTAGTCACGGGGGACCTTTTCCGCCCCCACAAGACGTTTGAAAACGGTACGGGTTTGACCAACATTATTTCTGTTACCAAACACGGGGCCGTTTTCCGCCCCCACAAGACGTTTGAAAACGGTACGGGTTTGACCAAAATTATTTCTGTGACCAGTCACGGGGGTGCATTCCCGCTCCCACGAGATGCTGGAAGGGGGTATGAGTCTGGCCAACATTTTTCCTGTGACCAGTCACAAGAGCGCTTTTCTACCCCTTCTACGAGACGTTGGGAAAGGGTAGGGGTTTGACCAACTTTATGTATATAACCAGTCACAGGGTGCCTCATCGCCCACATGAGATGTTGGAAAGTTTAAGGGGTCTGACCATCATTGTTTGTGTGATTAGTCAAAGGGGTGCCTTCCCGCCCGCACGAGATGTTGAAAAGTTGTAGGGGTTTGAGCAAAATTATTTTTGTGGCCAGTCAAAGGGGGGCCTTCCCGCCCCCACGAATGCTAGAAAGTTGTAGTGGTCTGACCAACATTATTTGTGTGGTCAGTCAAGTGGGTGCCTTTCCGCCCCCACGATATGTTGGAAAGGGTTAGGGGTTTGACTAACAGTATTTGTGTCACCAGTCAAAGGGGTGCCTTCCCGCCCCCACGAGATGTTGGAAAGAGTTAG
>JAUMHM010000050.1:13836031-13846198 GCA_032362435.1 Melikaiella ostensackeni | reverse complement strand
CGATCGATTCCGAGCAGTGACTGTCAGTCTCGCGAAGGTTAAAAACCAGTATTGCCAGAATCTCTTATAGCCGGACGGAATTCCTTGGTGGCATTTTATCCGTCTAGCCGGACGTGTGGACGAAATTTAGCATCCGTCTAGACGGACGTTTAGACACTTCGTTTAAATTATCTCATCCAAAATTCCATGGAAAGAATATTGAATTATTCGAACAGATTCTTTTTCTCAGCCATTATCCCATTACTTCTCTTGACAAACATATGCATAACAGAGTTGTTCAAGTTCAGAGTAAAGATAACAATCAGAACAAAAACAAAGTACAAGATTACAATAGATTCAATACGTTTGTCCCACCTTACTTCAGAAAAATCTCAAGTATCTTGAAATCAATGTTAGGAAAATTGGTTTTACATACGATATATAGAGTTCCTTCCAAAGCAACTTGATTTTAAAATTTGATAAAGACAAATATGGGAAACTTGGAAAACAATGTGTAATTTACAAATATAAATGTAGACAATGTGATGCTGTTCATATAGGGCAAACAAGGAGATCACTCAGAACAAGAAAAGATGAACATGGAAAGGATTTTCATAGAAGTTCAAGATATTATTTGGTCCTTATAAAACATAGAATTACATATGGGCATGATTTCAATTGGGATGATGTTAAAATTTTATATCATGAGATAAATAAAAAAAGAGTGTTCTTAGAAGTGTTATTTATGAAGAGAGAAGGTAACAAAGCTATGAATTTGAAAAGAGATCTTGCTAGATACCACAGAATTTGTGATGGAATCATTGAATCGATACAGTGACTTTAGTTTTGTGTCAAGATTTCGAATACGTGTAAATCAATATCCAATTAAAGAATAAAATTGATTTTGGGTTTATTCCGAATGATTCGCCTGTGTCAACATCAATTTCAATCAAGGAATGGAATATGCACCAAAACAGTAATTGCTATCAATTATCTGTGTTTTATTTTCAGGTAATAATAATTTTCTAATCTGCAAATTTTTCATTTTTGTACCTGTTATTTCCCTATAAATTATCCCTGATGAAGGAGTCTAAATTGGCTTCGAAAGATGTTGGTCCCCAGTGGTGTAAAAAAGCCACAGAAAAGAATAAGCGTGAGGTTGGTTTTTGTTGACTCTTTCTTCTTTCTCCATCTTTTGTCTTTTTGTTTCGTACATTTATTGTATATTTGTCTCTTATGAGCCGGAAAAACGGGTAGTCTCAAAGTCTATTTTTGAGTTGTGAACTTTTCGGATTTTCTTTTTTAGTACAGAAAAAATTTTCATGAGAAAGTCGATTTTATTTCGATCTCTAGGAAACTTTTCTCACACCTAGTGTAACTTTTAACCAATCCCGAATCTCCTTTTCGGCAATCTAACCTCAAAAAACACATTTCTGCAGCGGGTTTGCGAAAGATGTTTATTTTTTGTTGGCTTCTGCTACACGATCTCATGGAGTTCGTGTAACGAAATCTATGGTCATTGGTCTTTCGTAAATCCGGTGTAAGAGTTTAATTTTTTGAGGCTAGATTGATGGAAAGGAGATTCGAAATTGGTGTAAAATCTACACTAAGTATAAGAAAAGTATAATCAGTGGAGACTACTATTACATGTAATTCCAATTTCTTAACTATTGCATTAATTTCTTTATAATTAAGCAATGAAGGTTGACTCTTTTGAAATTTGCGCCTACTTCAATGCCACCATTTTACATTATCGACTTATCAAATCTTGCTCTCGACAGCTGATCTTGCGCAAAGCTGCACTGTAAAAAAATCTTCTGAATTCTACATCGCTGGGCAATGGACGTAAAGGGACCCTCGATGGACGGAGTAAAATTACGTATTTATTGAATGAATATTACGCCTGAAGCGTAAATTTCAGGCTCTGAACATAGAACTCCAGTCTCCGATCGTAAAACTCCACTCACAGTCGGAACTGGCCGGAGTTTCAATTATTAATTTTTACTCAAATATTATTTAATTTTATATATTACTTGACAATGACTCAATAACAATGAAAAAATAGTTTCTAGTAATTGATTTATTTACCATATGAATTAATTAAAAACTGAACAAAACTGAAAGAATTTATAAAGGACGCGATGCAAACCGACAAAGTGAGGTTACGTACACAATTGTCCCAAAAACCAAGCGAAATTTTATTTATTTATGAATAAATAATAAGTGAAATGAACTCCACATCACCGTGAACATAATAACGATACTTTTTTTAAAAAATAAAATCCACAATAATGGTGAATTTTGTTGATATATAACCAGTAAGCCACGTTCCACGAAGAGTCTCACCATCAAAAAACGCCATAGACATGTAAAATTACAAATTGAATTGAAAATTAAGAAAAAATCTTAAATTTAAGTTTTTTGTTCGGAAGATTTCTACGACAGACGATGTGATATTACATCGCTGCTTGAGAGTCCCGTTATGTCCATCACTTGTCGATGCGATATTACGCAGCTGCCGTAAAATAACAGCATGGTTATGAATTTACGTATTTTCGTAAATTTACACTGATGGACGGTGTAATTTTACGAATCTTACGTAATTTTCAGCAAATTTTTTCTTAATGTACAACAAAGCCAATCTCACGGGGGACAATCTAACACAAATGATACTAAAAATAGAAAAGAATCAAGATGGAGGGTACGCATTTTCTTATATAGGATTTTCCAGTGAACATAAGGTTGAAGACTGAAGAAGGATTATATTTGTAAGATCAAACGAGCTCGTAAAAAGCGGGCGAAGTTTGATCGAAATTATATGAAGTGTCTCGTTCGAAGATGATAATATTGTGGTCATGCTTGTCATGCCTAACATTACAACGTTTAGCGTATAACAATTTTAAAATGACGCGTCTTTCCGCTATCTTACTCTCACTGCGCCATCTAATTTTATATTGTTTTTTGTAAGGTGCCCCGGAATCATCACGATTATTCTTGAAGATGATAGCGGGTTTAAACTTGAATTTATGTTCCTTCATGTTTGAGTAAATGAGGGCAATAAACAATTTTTTCGTATCTTTACCCCTTAACTCCTTGGTGTATTTTATATACTCTAGGACTGCAGAGGCTACGCAGAGTCCTGGCTTCTCTTTTAAAAACAGTAGAACAAAATCTGGTTGAAAAGCTTTAGGCTTTGAAGTCTTTACTAGTTCACTAATTTTTATACTAATCCTTGTATCAGATTTTGCTATATTTTCAGTGTTTATTAACGAAAGGGTTTGTAGCCGCTGAACTGTTCTTAGAGCTAGTAAAGTTGCTACTTTTTCTGCAACGTTTTTCAATTTTGATTCTTTAAGTGCATATAATTTTTCGAGATACTTAAATACAGGAGCAATGTCCCATGTTGTGGTATATTTTGGTTTGGTTGGTCTTTCTTTAAAGATCCCTTTTAAAAAACGAGAAATCAAACCGTCTTTGTTAATCTCATCCACTTAAATCGAAGAAATTGCAGAACGAGCAGTATTTAGTGTACTATAAATAGCACCCTGTTTAAAACAATCATTTAAATAACTAAGAATTTCGGAAGATTTGCATAATACATATCAAGTTTTCTTAAATAAGCAAATTCCCACCAGGATGTCAAACTGTATTCATACTGTTTGAGTGTCGACTTTCACTATTATGTCCGCAATGTCTTCTGCTAACCCTCATTATAAATATGCCGACCTGACAATTTGCCTGCCACCAATGAAAGGTGATGCTAGGGAATGCGTCTTGTCGCTGGAAGGAGATATTGATAAATTGTTATCGGGTTTGAATGTTATGGTGGGCTTAATGACAAGTGAAGTGAAAAGAGGGTACCACAGTTGCGTAGGCCATAATGGTACTACGATAGTGACTGTTGCCTTGTCAATAATTATTTTTCGTAAAGTGCGGAGAATGAGTGCGAAGGGAGGAAAAGCATACAAGTTTTCGTTACCCCAAGAGATTCTCTGTCAGCTTCTATATTATCAGTCAAAGGGATGTAGGACACTATTAACCAAATTTTTCTTCCTTCGCACCATTCCCAGATGCTTCTTGAGGTGTTCACTGAGGTGTGGGTACCTGACTGCCCCAGCTCCGTTAATATATGAGATAGCAGTTCAATTGTCTAATCGAAGTAGGACTTCGCAATGTGATAGCTTTGATGCGAAACATTTCAGTGAAAAAAAGGCGGCTAGAAGCTCAAGATAATTGATATAATTTCTTCTTTCCAGATGACTCCAAAACCCAAAGGCGCTAGCCCCATTGCAATAGCAACCCCAGCCTGATAATGAGGCATCGGAAAATATTTCAAGAGAAAAGATTAATTTTCTGACTTGATTTGACCCGATTTTAGCGTTTTGTTCCCACCACTCAAAATTCGTTCTCATAGATCCAATTATAGAAATTCTTCCCTCATAATTTCCACCATTGAATTTTAATGCTGAGAATTTCTGCCTTTCTAGGCGTTTAGAGTGAATGAATCCGTAAGCTACTGCTGGACAGGCTGCTGTTAATACACCTAAAAATTCCGCGAATTTTCTGACTTTATATGTTTTCCCCGTTTCAATTTGATTCAAAAGATCTGCTATTTACTTCTCCTGCTTATCTGTCAAATTTGAGAAAAAACTCATAGAATCAATAATGAAACCTAGATATTTGAATTTTTGCTTCGCGATTAGTGAACTTCTTTATAATTTATCATGAACCCTAAATATGAAGTCTAAACTTGAAGCCGGAGTTCAGTATCACAGGTTTCATTATTTTAGTGAACATGTATGGACAAGTGCATAAACCAAAACGTAAATACAGAAATTGAAAACATTTGCCTTTAAATTCAAAGCGAAGGTATTTTTTGTCACCCTCATAGATGGGAATTAGGAAGTATGCATCCTTTAAGTCTAGAGAGCCCATGAAATCACCTGGAGATACTAAATTCAGGGCGGATCGAACTTCTAATTTAGAATACAATGAGTTAATGCACGTATTCAATTTCTTCAAATTAAAAATGAAACGGCTCGAGCCGTCAGGTTTTGGAGCAAGGAAGAAAGGCGAAATAAACTGTTCTTTACATTCTGCAATAGCCCCTTTTCCTAAAAGCTCAATAATTCCTAATTGTATTTTTCCCGTTTCTTCGGGAGATAAAATTTTTTCCTGATGGAAATTTTTTGAATCGGAGTTTGTGTAAATGGGATTCTATATCGATTAATACAACTTAAAATATATTTATCAGAAGTGATCTTTGTCCACCTTCCAAAGAAATGACGGAGACGACCTGCTGGTGTCTGTACCTGGATTATTTCTTCGATGACGACTGGTTCATCGTCTGTGCTTTCTTGGCAGGATTCTGAAAGTACCTGAGTGGACTTGGCTTGAACTTGATTGCTCGACCGCGTTTCAGATAAGGACCCACCTGACGGTAATCCGCCGGTGGGTATTTGAAGTTTCCCTGTGGCTTTGTGTTTTGTCTTTGTGACACTTTTTCCTTGATGTCCGCACAGGCCTCCTCAATCTCCTTAACATCCTTGACTTCTTGTTTTAGGTTATCTTCGTGAAGCCATTCGTCTGAAGCATTGTGTTCACCACCAGTTTTACATTTTGTTTAATTGTGGTGTGATAAAGGATTTTCTCGATACTGGCTATTGATGAAAAATATCAATCAGGATTTGATCTGCATGGCTCATATAATCTGTGAACATATCTTCACCCAAACCTCCCTCTGAAGGATCTATCAGTATCGATACAGCAGCACCCAACGCCGATATGGCTGTGCCCACACAATTTTGAGTTTCTACAAAGTGTTGGTCCCTTTTATTGGCAATGTCAATAAGAGGTCGTATGGACTCTGCCACGTCGCATGGGCGTTGCCTTTCAAAACTCTTATGGAAGTATGAGAATATATGTATTTATGTTATTATTTTAACTTACCTTCTACTTTCACATCCTCTGGAGGCTCTTCGTTTGTGAATTCATTTTCTGGTTTAGATCGTTCCTTATAGTGAACATTTACCAATGCCTCTACTGCCTTTGTGAGGTTAGATATTTGATCTTGTAATTTGTTGAACTTTTCTTTCCGTTTTGATTTACGTTCTTCCGAACGGGCTCCGGGGCGTTTTCTTTTCTTATTGTGATCCAACATATTTATTTTTTTCAGTTATTAGGCACTTGTTTACTATTTCAATTCTTACACATAAAAAAACACGCAATGATGCTGGCACAACAGAACAATATGAAAATAGATGGCGCAGTGAGAGTGAGGTGGCGGAAGGGCGCGTTATTCTAAAATGGTTATACGCTAAACGTTGTGATGATCAGCATGACAAGCATGACTACAATATTATCATCGAGAACGAGGCATGCAATAAAATATGTTTCTGAATCCCAGATTATATATGTAATTTATCTGTTTTTCTCTATCATCAGCTTATCTAACGCATTTTGAAAATTTCGGAATAATCACCATGATTGATTCGTGAAATATCTATGAGGACATATGAAATTTAAGCAGTTGAAACTTGAACAATTTTATTATCCTGCAATCCATTGTGCTGGAGGCTGACAAGGGAGGGCATAATTTAATTTCGTAAAGTGTGCGTATGTATAAAACTCTGTAAAAAAAAGCCTTTCTCATCGATATTGCGTTCTTCTTTTCTCGAGTGTACACTGTACATATTGCTGAAGTATGAATGAAGAGGCGATGATAACGCAAGAATCTTTCACGGCGGCAAAATCGGTACTCGGCATAAGCTTTCGGTGATATTAGCTTCTCGTTGCAAAGCGTGCAAGGATAGTGGGCTTTGTTCTAATGAGCAGAAAGGCCTTTTTATTTTGAATACCTCACGATTCTGGGTCAATACTGGCTGCCACTATCTAATGTCGAATAAACAAAAATCCGCTGTCTCACACTTTTACTTTTGCTACGTAATGAAATTCCAATTTTATCTTGAAAAAAAACCTTATATCCAACCATCTGAAATAACTCCCTTTCCTGATGAGACACTCATTTTCCACATTATAATAATTTGGATTGGATTTTTTACAACTTGAAAAGTTTTTTATAACGCCCCCATGATTTCGGCCCATTTTGAATATCGTTTTGTTGACACAGAAAGTGTCGCCGCCCACGAAGGTTGTTTGAACTGCTAAAGCTAAATTCGCATTTCGTATGTCAACAGTATGTTAACTGCCGATCGGTGGTCAAACGTGTTGCTTAAGTTACCTGTTTTGTGTATTCTGCGGCCTTTTTATCCCGAATCGAAAAGCGAGATTGCGAAACCGACCCACAATCAGGAAAAGTGCCCAAATCATAAGCAGTGTTAAAAAAAAGTATCGTGTATGACTTCGCTCGTCATAGATGTGAAAACATCTCTCCCTAGTTATGTAATATGCTATTGTTATCAAGGTGCACATATGTGGACGTTCCAATGAAAAGGGCCCTTATAGCCGGGCAAACTGCACGAGATATTCGCGTTTTTCTAAGTCAGGGTCAAAATTACTATTTTCGGGTTTGTGTAAGGGATGAAACTATTAGGACCTATACTGAATCTATTGTCACTAAATCCGTGTCCCGAAACAATTAGAAGTGGAAAAATTTCATGTTCGAAGAGAAAGTATATCACATGCGCTTATGATACCTGCCCACTTTAGTTGCGTTTTTCTTGAAAAGCGGTTTTTCGAAGTACGAACTTAGAAATGCCCCGACGACTTGCTTTTCGACCTAAGGAGTTCATGTCCGGCCTTATGACCTCATAGATAACTCCATACCTACCATAAGGGCCCTCTTCATGCGAACGGCCACATATAAAAAAACATTTTATGTTTTGAATTTTGGTAACAAAGTTTTCGAGATCCAGTTCATTTATTTTATTTATATTTATGTTTCCCATTGTAAGAGAAAAAAATATACATCACTTCAGAATTTTCCCACAAGAAAACAAGCGATTGAAACAAAAGCCCTCTTTCAAAAGCAGATGTTTTATTAATGTCAATGAATATCTGGTGAAATAATAATTATTAGTTTTGGGTAATAGTGATGCTATGAATTCTATATTTAATACATTTGAATCATAAAAAGTCTGCTTTTCAACGAGGACCTCTGATTCAATAGGACTTTTTTCTAAGATTAAAGCAAAGGATGCTCTGTCTTTTCTGAATAAAAAGTTTATTTACATATTTTATTAAATTTATATTTTCAAGTTATCTACAGTTAGACTTTACACCAAAATAAAAAAGATTGGTTGGGAGAACGAAACAATTTGTTTATAGTGTAGAAAAAACAAAATTTGCTTGATTCAACACAAATTTTTTTGAAATAACCAAAATATTTTGTTGCTTCTATAGCAACCAAATGTTTGGTTGTCCCAGCCAAACATTTTTTCTGTAATAATTTTTAAGGCTGTTCTTCACTATTCTTCTTATTTCTAGGGAGAGGAGGATGAACCCCCAGAAGCTCTGGATATGGGCTGGCCTAGGAGTAATAAGAAAAGGCTCACATATGTTCTAGTTGCACCAATTCTGATTCCTCTCTGGTTGACGTTACCAGATACGCGGACGCCTCGAGGTAATAAACTAATTTAATAATTTTAATAATAATTTGAGATGCGGAGGACCAAAGCGCGGTAGGGGAAGAAGAAAGGAGTGGGGGAAAGGAAACTGAAAATGGGCTGTTGGGGGACGACAAGTTGAGAGAATTTAGAGAGAAAAAATGGAAAACGAGGAGGTAGAGGCTATGGAAGAGGAAGGAGTAGACACGCTGCTATAAAAACTTTAGTTTGGTAAAAGAGGTTGGTGGGACGACGAATGCAGGGAAAGTAAAGACAGGATGTAGGAGAGTGTAAGAAAATGGAGAAATGGGAACTCAGCAGGAGGAAAGAGATCTCAAGGGAATTTTGAGTGAAAAAAGATGAAGAAGGAAAGGTACATAGAATAGGACGAGAAAGCAGGAAAGAAAGGGAGGGAATAGGAAGTGATAACAGGGAAAGAAGAGGAAGGAAGGGCATAAATGAGGAAATCGGGATGGACGAGTATACGAAGTATATCAAGAGACTGTTAGGAGGCGTGAAAAATAAGGTAAAGAGTGAAGGGAGAAAGGTGGTTGCGGAGGACGAGGACAGTGGAAACGAGATCAGTAGGGAAGATGTGAATGAGGCAATTGCAAGGCTGACAAGAAACAAAGTAACAAAAAATATTTTAAAAAAGTAACAAAAAAAATATAAAATGACCTATAAACAAGGAGAGTAATGAAGTAGTGTTGCGGAATAGAGCTACAATTTTTAGATTGGAAGTGGTAAGGAGAAACGAAAGCCCAGGGCAAGGTCGCAACCGTCTAGGAGTAAGAATAGTGTTCAAGTCGATACGTAAGAAATAGTTGGTGAGGTAGTATATAAGGATTTTCGATAAGAAAACATGTAATGGTTCTGTAAAGACTCTTTAACCCGTAAAAGGGAGCGAGTATAAACAAAATAAGGAAGTATATACTAAGAGAATATTTTCCTCATGAAGAAATGAATTATTGTTAGAACGCTGTTAATTATTTTGAAAAAAATTAATTTTCGATGAGATAGCAAAGCATAATATAGATATTTTTGGCTTGATTTGATTGCAATTGATGGATATAAATGGGGTTAAACGTCCATTTGAATCGTCACTAGATTCTGTGGAGTTTACAAACTTCACCTATTAACGACCTCCTATCTATACTATGACATAAACGCTCAATGAAACGTGATATTGTCCTACTAATTTCGCACTAACGAACGCGTAAATCATTGATATCGTATACACCACAACTCCATTTTCAATTAAAGTGCCGCCAAGTTGTGTGAAAAGGCTCTTGTGTTTCCACACTACACAGTTATACACCTCGCTTTGCACGCATTTAGATATATGAATAGAGACTACCTGCCCACAGGAATTTCACTCCTTGAAAATAAATATTAAAAATGCCTCATTAGAAGAAATATAGAAAAATAGAATTTATAATATTTACCAGTCAGTGGCGTAACTACTGTACAGCGAAACCCCGCATTGCGGGGGGCGGGAGCTTCCTCCTGCGAGGAGCCTCTTAGGCTGAGCAACTAAAATGATTTAAGGCAGCGTTTCCCAAACTATTGCCGGCGGCAAGGTAGCTTGCCGCGGGCAAAGGGATGCCACCCCGGGCCCGGCAGC
>JAUMHM010000050.1:13797618-13825285 GCA_032362435.1 Melikaiella ostensackeni | reverse complement strand
AGACTCCGCTGATATAGGCTTTCCAAAAAAAATCAGCCTTCAAGGCAGTATATCACAATTTTATATCATTTTATTGAGTTTTTTTGAGGTTGATGTTCAAGGACAACATGTGGAATCAATTCTGACAGCAAATTCGCATTCAGTGCATCGAAAAACATAAGAATTAATATGCCTCATCCCCAGAACAGGAAATACTAATTTTTTCGAGTTTTTAAAAGTTAGGGTGAAACGCTGACGTGTAGGACAAATTCTGACATCGGATTCGGATTCAGCATGTCAAAATCCATAGGAAAGCATATGTCGCGTCCCCAGATCACGACACTTTTTTTTGTGTGGCTGTGTAATGAAACAATAACTTTATTCGTTTAGGAATATGGAGTGCATGATTCTTATTGATTTTCAAATATCAGGCCTCGGACTCTTTTGAAAAATTCAAAATAGTGTTAATAGAAGCATGAGTTTTGAATAATAGTAGCAAAATAGTGTCATGCAATTTTTTAAATAATGAATCGAGGAGTTGAATATTTTTGAAATCATCTCTAATGAAGTCGCGTGAAATCCTTTTGAGGCTTTAAAATACCCTAAGAGCTTTGAAATCTCTTGAAATTCTTTAAGAATTCCTGAAATCTATTGAGATCCTCTGAGAATTCCTGGAAAATTCGTCAATCATTTTCAATTCCTTGAAATCTGTATAAATCCCTTGGAACCTTTTGAATATAATCATTATTCTGGATACCTTTTTGAAATCTTTTGAAATTTTCCGAAATCCCACGCATTTCTTTGTAAACCCTTAAGAATTTTGAAATCTCGTTAGATTTCTTGGAATCTTTTACAATACCCTAAACTATTGAAAATCCTTTAAAATACCCTCAAATCAATAAAAATTCCTTACAATCCTATGAAATCCAACCACAAAATTTCTGGAAATTAGAAGAAAAATCAAGAATCTAACGATCAAATTTGGACATCACCTTCTTTAATGCCTCCAATTAAATAAAATAAAAGTAAAGAAGAAAATAGGGAAGAAAAATATATGAACCTCCGAATCATCTTCCTCCTTTTTTCTCTCATCTTTTTTCACTTTCATTTTTTTTAAATCCCAATCAAAAACATTTACAAAAAATCTACCATGTTTTGGTGCTCATTGGTAGATTTTTTGCGAATATCTTCTGATTGTGATTTGAAATATAAATAAAACAGGACGAGAGAAAAAAGAAGGAAGGGTATTTGGTGGTTGCTTTTTTTTCTTTCCACTCTTTTTATTTTATTTATTTCTTTTTTTATTTGAATGGAGACATTCAAGAATGTGTTGTCCGAATTCTGAATTTGATTTTTTTTCTTATGGAATCCTTAAATAAATTTCTAAATTCTATGAATCCCTTAATTATTGTAATATTCCTTAAAATCCCTTGACATTCACTATACTATTCACGATCCTTGAAAAATTTTAAATCTCTTCAATCTTGTACAATCCTTAGAAATCTCTTGTAATCCCGTACAACGTCTTGAAATCCTCAATTTTGTTTTCATTCCTTAAAGAATGTTTAAATCTTCAAAATCTTATTACCCTGTAAAATCCTATGAAATCCGTAGAAATCCTTTGAAATACCTAGAAGTCCTTTAAAATTTCATTCCATTTCATTTACCCCCTAAAACTCCTTGAAATCCCATCAAAGCCCGTTCAAAATTCCTTTAAATTTTTGAAATCTTTTGAAATTTTTTGAAATCTTGTAAAATACCATAAAATATTTCAAATCCTTTGAAAGCTATTAGAATTTGTTAAATCTTCAAAGTCCTTGGAGATCCTATAACATCGCTTAGTCCTAAAAAAATCCGTACAAAGCCCCTGAAACACTTTAAACTTCCGTAATTATCTTGAAGATGGTAATATCTGCTTAAATTTCCACAAAAATTTCAAAAACTTTGAAATCCTCTATAATCAGATGAATCTTCGTGAAACCTCTCAAAAACCCTTGAAATCATTGAAATTCTCTGAAATCCCTAAGAATCTTTTATAATAGAAATCTTTTGAAATTTCGATTTTTGAGACAGGCGCTTTGTTATTTTAGCCAATAAAATAAGATGTTTGGAAATATTTTAAAAGGCAAAGTAAAAAAAAAGTTGCATCAGAGAGTAATTTGAGGAAATAGTAGTATTAGTGTCATTTTTATCAAAATACATAGTAGCAAAATAGTTACATTGTTAAAAACAAATGTCTAACAGTATCAATAGTGGCGTGAGTCTGAGGCTTAAAATATTCTTTGCACAATCGATATAAACTTTAAATTTTAAACAATCTTCTGACAATACTCATTTAACTTAAAGGATTCTAAATCTGGCTTTAAAATATTTCTTTCTGAATTTTAAAACTTGACTACTTGGATTGTTTTCAGATAAGAGAAGATTATAATTTACATGAATATTCAACTTCAAGAGCTTTTATTTTGACCACTTTAAACTTAAAATGACTTAATAATGAAGGGTTCAAATTTGAGACTGTATGAATTGAATATGAATTCATTAATTTTTCAATAACTTAATTCGTGATTAATTGATTTTAAATGTTTTCGACTTGAAAATGTCCAATTGCAATTTGAAAATATCAAAACTTTGAATACGGATTCACGAAAATAGAAGTGGTTTTATTTCGAATGTTATTAATTGAAAATTATAAAGATTCCATGAGAAACTATTCAACTTTAAATGTTCTCAATCAAAATGGTACAATATTTCAGAGTTTTGAATTTCGATTTTTTGAGTTTCAATGGAATGAAAATTAAAATTAAGTAGCGAACTTCTGAGAAAAATGAAAGAATCCGATTAGTCGCAGTTTTCTTCAAAAAGTCGCATATTTTAATTAAGTCGAAAAAGTCGCACTATCCGAGCCCTGAATTTTGAAAAATATGCCCTCTCTGTAAAAATTTAATGATAAATTTACTTTTAATCACTATAATTGGAAACATAAGTATAAAACAGGCGGGAACTGGGGAATAAACAAGATATGAGGCTAAATAAGGATGTCAGGTCACTCCATTCAGGAGCTTTTATCTCTCGTGGTAGGCTTTTTTCCTCACAGAAACTTACTTTGCATTTATCATGTCAACTTTCACATTTAACATATGTAATTAGCTAAACGTCCATTCAGAAATACCCTAGATTGAACATATTCGGTGCAAAATTTCACTAAAATGTTGCAAATTGTTTCCTGTTTTCTTCAAATGAAAAAATCATTATGTCTATGCACTGTGGCAATTTTTGCCACGATAGCAGAATCTGCTACGCTCGGCCACCAATCAGAAGCATTCTATTTATAACCGACGATACCGATTGGTTGCCAAGCGTAGCAGTTTATGCTACTGTAGCAGAAATTGCTGCTGTGTAAACCGGCTCATTAATACAACTTTGAAGCAAGAAAGAACTTAATAATAAAAATTAACTCTAACTTCAAGTTTGGAAGTATTTTTCCTTTAAATTTGCAAGTCCTTCAACATCCTGATGTGTCGCAATCAATAAGCAATATCGTATCACGGTAACAAAATCAGTAATAAAGAGCTTTCATTCAACTGATTTCAATACTGGGATATATTTAAATTAATAAAGAAGATTTCGCTTTTGTGACGAACTCAGGTTCATTTGAAGCAATATTAACGAAGTTTTTCCGATATGAAGAATATCGGAAATATCGATACGGGTTTGATTGGAAACTACATTCCGCCCTGAAAGAGACTCGGAACTTCGTTAACGATTCGTAATACAAAACAAGAAATGCAATTTCAATATACGTATATAAACTGAAGAGTTTATTTTGCCTTCTAGGTATTTTTATTCCTGATTGTAAATGGAAGAGAGTTCCAATAATTTAAAAGATTTAAATCATATTCTTGATATTGTCTTTTAACCGTACTTCGAATATTGTATTACTTAAAACTATTTATATTTATCTTTTGATTATTATTCTATGTCAGTTTTTTTTAACGTTATCGACAGGAGTGTTTTCAAGAATAAAAGTCGATAAGTAAGTTGAGCAAAAGAGTATTGAAGCTTTTATCTCCTCGAATTTCCTTTTATTTTATCAGCAAGTTACATTTCGCTGAATTTCTCAACGATTATAAACGAAAATTAAAATTTTTTTTTCACGGAAATGAATTTTTTATCAATGAAATATTGAAATAGATAATTTCAGATGGTCATCACGCTATGACAACAACGTTTTAGCCATCCATGCACTCTAATGTATGAACATTTTTTTCCAATTCTAATTTTCTCCGAAACGCTCGGTTCTCGGATTTTATTTCATAAATTACTTGTATTTGATGTTGGACAACAACAAAAAAAGTTTCATCCCTGCATCCCTGTAGGAAGACTGCTATTTGGACAAATTCATTAAATTTAAACAATTTGGTAAACTCTTAAAAATTCTCATTTTCCTCTAAATGCTTGGTTCTTTGATATATATTTATGTATTACTTGTATTTGATTTCGGACAGCAGAAAAAAAAATTGCATTCCAATATCTCTATCGAGAGACTGAAACTTAAATCAGATTTGTTAAATTTCAAAAATTGGTTAGTATTTAAAAAATTCTGATTTTCCTCTAAACGCTCGGTGCTTGGATTTTATTTGACGAATTACTTGTATTTGGTATTGGACAACAGCAAAAAAAAGTATCTTCCCGGTATCCTTATAGGAAGACTTGGTTTATCCGGGAGAATCAATCGCAGTCTTCCGATCGTAATATGGGGATGACATTTTCTTTGTATTTATGGACATGAAATGCAAGTAATAAGAGAGATAAGATGTAAGGTGTCGGTGTTTAGAAGAAAGATGGAAGTTTGTCAATTTATTTATTTTTTTTAATCTAATAAATTTGTCTATATAGCAGTCTTCTGATAGGGATACTAGAATCAAACTTTTTTTGATGTTGACTGACATCAAGTAAGAGTAATATAGAACAGCAAAAAAATTATATCTCAGTATCCTTATCGAAAGACTGCTATTTAGACAAATCTATCAAGTTAAAAAGTTGGCTAATATTTAAAAAATTCTAGTTTTTCCCTAAACGCTCGGTTGTCGGATTTTATTTCATATATTACATGTATTTGATGTATGATAAAAACGACAAAAAAATTCACCCTAACATCTCTATCGGAGGACTGTCATTTACACAAATTGATTAAATTTAAATATATTACTTGTATTTGATGTTGGTCAACATCAAAAAAGGTTTAATCCCAGAATCCTTATCGGAAGATTGCTATTTAAACAAATTTATTAAATTGAAAAAATTGAATTAAAAAAAAATACGTTACTTCTAAGCAACGAGACCTCATATTTTATCTTACTAGTCATTCGTATTTCATGTTGAGGAACACCGAAAAAATTTTCATCCCCATATCATCATCGAAAGACTGCGATTGATCCACCCAGTTAAAATGAAGTGTTCCGATAGGGATACTGATCTGAAATTCTTTTTGGTATTGTCCGACATGAAATACAAGTAATTTGTGAAAAAATATCCGAGAGCCAAGCGTTTAGAGGAAAATTAGAGTTGAAATAAAAATGGTAACATGATTTTATTCCATATATGACATGTACTTGAGGTCGGATAGCAGCAAATAAAGATTCATCTCAATATCCCTATCGGAAGACTGGCACTTGAATCGAAAATGGTTAAATTTAAAAAATTGGTTAGCATTTAAAAAATTCTGATTTTTGTCTAAACGCTCGGTTCCTGGATTTTACTTCACAAATTACTTGTATTTGATGTCGGACAACATCAAAATAAGTTTCATCGTTTATCAAAGTTCATTTATCAAAGTTTCATTGATTTATTAAATTAAAAAAATTTATTAGAATTTAAAAAATTCTAATGTTTCTCTTTTTTTGATGTTGTCTAACATCAAATACAAGTAATTTGTGAAATAAAATCCGAGAACCGACCAAACAGGGGAAAATCATAAAAGAATTTTTTTTTAAATACATTAGAGTGCATGGATGGCTAAAACGTAGTTGTCATAGCGTGACTACCGTCTAAAATATTTTTTTACTTCATTTTATTGCTGAAAAATTTAGTACCGTGATTAAAAAAAATAAATTTATATTTTCGTTTACAAGCGTTGCGAATTTCAACGAGATCAAGTCACAGCTTATTTCAAAATTATAGACAACGATTATCTGTAAACAGTATATTATTTCATAATATAAGTTTTTGTATTAGAAGTTCGTAGTGATATTTAAATATAAATTTATATAAATCCTGAGTAATATTCACTGCAGTGAGTATTTTGGAACTAGAAAATCGAGCACATTCTAGCAAACTGCTATTCTGCAAACCACACAACCACCCCATTTCCAAACATTCCGAAAAACCGCTTCAGCGAAGGCATGTCTTCACACGAACGATCGTTCCTATTGAAAAATGAATTGATTCCTTCATTTTCAATTCTGAAAATACGGAAAAACGACACTCGACTTGATCTCACATCGATCGTTGCCGTTCTTCTCTTTGCACCGGTGCCAACTGGCAAACTGCCTAACTCTCCATATAGTCCATTTATTCATATATAGGTAACGGAAAATGTGATCGCATGTGTGTGTGTGTGTGTGCGTGTGTGTGTGTTCTAGTAGTAAGTAAAAATTACAATTAGGATGGACGAATAAAAACGGTTTGACTTTTTTTTTTCTTATAAGGCAATCAAGCCAAACGTGGATCAGGTTTTACGAATCATTGGTTTAAAAATACAGTTCATTCGGACATTATTTTTTCTTGCAGTAAACATTCGGTAGAATATTAATTGACAAAAAAAATATGAAGCATGGGTTTTTTTCGAGGTTTTTGCTTTAGATTATTAGTTTTAAAATCTAAAAACCTATTAAGTATATAGGGTGACAAAAGATAATTTTGAAGTGTAAGAAAATAATAAAACATTGTATCTACCATATCACTGTTGATTATGATGAAGGTACCCAGCCAAATTCCGTTTTTTTTGGATTTTCTAAAACCCTGAATTTGAAATTCTATTCTCATTTAATGTGATTTAATTCAGTTTAATGTAATTATTGATAAAATACATGCAAATGACGATTTTCATCTGGATTTATGTGATGTTAGCAAAAATGAAGATAGAGTATCTAATTCTAGGCTCGTAAGTTTTAAGATTTTTGTCGTCGCTAATACTATAATTATTCTTTGAAATAGTTTCAGATCTCTCTCAAATTTTGAACAGAATAAAAAAAACTTTTCGAGGTCTGTGGAGCCCTTTTAAAGCTCCGACTTTTTAATAAATTCGAGATTGAAGGACCAAATTCAATACAAAAGAATTTTTCCCAACTAGAATTTCAGGAAATAAGTATGTATTCATTATCGATGGTTGACCAGGAAAGATTCTCATATAATATGTAGTTTATTAATATATTAATTTCAAGAGCAGAAGTTATTACTATTAGAGTTAAAAGTTTTCCTTGAAATTTTTATAGTAAAAAAATCATATAATGTTAAATTTGACCGCTGATAAATTTCAAATTTATCACAATAGCACAGCTTTAGGGCTCCAAACGTTTCCTTAAAGAACCGTTTTAATTCGGAAAAAAATGAGAGCACACTGGAACCCCGATATAAGAACAGTTTTGGGCACGGCCTTAACTGACCTTGACTTTAATCTGGGTTCGCTTGAACCTAAACAGTCAGGGCTCTGTGAAACATTTCCAGTAGGAATACATAATATTTATAGTATTAACTGTATTTTGTACAAATGTAGATTTTTTCTCATAAAGAATGGACTTTTTTAGTAATGAAGACTAATTAATGAAAAGAGAATTTTCCGCGTGTATTTAAAAATAAATGCGAAATACGCACACAAGTGTTCGAACTGTCCTCTTTGTGGCTACGGAACTGCTCATGTCCGTTGCGTTCACTGCGCACCTCTCTCTCTACCCTTTGGACCCCCTCGTCGGCGACCAAATTTCTAGGAACACCCTGAATCGGAGGACCTTATATCGCAGTTTCTGGTAGTTTGAAACTATGATGGAGAGTAATTAGCAATAATCACAATAAAAGAATTTAAAGTATATAGAACACAAATGTGTAATCAACTTCTAAATATGTGGTTTCTGACATAAAAACATAAAAACATAAAACATAAAAACATAAAAACCTGACATAAAATACTACATGTATGGCTACGTGACTTTCAATGCGCATTTTCACATGTATTGTTGCGTGAATTTCAAAAATTGAAGGATTTCGACGGATTTTGAGGGATTTCCGCGGATTATAAAGGATTTCAAGTTAGTTTAAGAAATTTCGAAATATTTCAAATGAAGACACGGTATTTCAAGGGATCTTGAAGGATTTTGAGAGATACCGAAGTGATATCACGAATTCCAAAGAATGTTAGGGGATTTTAATTGGATTTAAGATTCGAAGGGATTTGAAGGAATTTCGTAAGATTTCAAAAGATTTCACGGAATTTCAAAAGATTGACAAAGTATATCTACGGATTTTAGAGGATTTCGTAAGATTTTAAAAGATTTAAAGGAATTTTAAAGGATTTCCGAATATCATTTTTCCAAATTTCAAAAAATTTTGATGATAGAGGAAGCTTTGCAACGACGAAAATTTTCAAGCTTCATTTTTTTACATAATTCGACCTCAAGAGTCTGAAAACCAGGTTTTTAAAATGTGTGTATGTGTGTGTGTATCAACAATACTCGTTCTATAATAACTCGAAAACAAGTAGAGCTAGGGTCATGAAATTTGGAGGGCTTCTAGTCCTAAATAATGTCGATTATTTATCAAGTTCAGAACCGGTCGGACAAGAATAATTATATATATATATATATATATATATATATATAAATTTCTTTAACGTTTAAAGGATACGAAATTCTCAATTTTTGAAATACACCAACATTTTGAATATACAATTTATTCGTAATGATGAAATGAATCTATTGAACTATATAAAAACCTTCTATGACATATGAAAAATAAACAATCAATAATAATAAGCAATAAGAAATAAATAAGAAACAATAAATCATAAAAAACGCAAGCGAAATTGCCTTTTTTATCCCCTCAGACTTTTTTTACAACTCAAAATACTCTTCATATAGCAGTCTTATACCATGGTCATAGAAATTATATTAGCCCTATTCTTGTAATGATCACAATTAAATCTACACCATATAATGAACATGCCCATCAAATTATTTTCCAGCGGTTTTTAGAATATTTAAATTGATTTCAAGAGATCTGGAAAGATTCTCACGGATTTTGAAGATTACAATGAGTTTTGAAGGAGTTACAAATATTTCAAGGAATCTCGCAACAATTTTAAAAAGCATGGTATACATACGAGAGAAAAGATATGCTTTTTCGACTTTCTAAAGAAATGAGAGCATAATACGTATTTCTTCTCATGTATTTTTCAAATGAAAATTCATATCTGGACAACTTGAATCGCAGCAATCAAACATTATTACTTTTAAAGTGGAAAACTTGAAAATTGAATAAAACTTTATGAATTTATGACAAAGAAAATACACAAAGCAACTGTGACAGTTTATGTGCTCTGTAAAAAATTTCGGGAATTTTTTCTATATTTCCATACGGAATATTCCCAAATTTGTTAGAAAAAATATTTTTTTCGACAAAAATAGGTGATTTTCCCTAATTTTCGGGAAAATTTAGGGAATTTCCCCTACACTTTCATACGGAATATTCCCGAATTTGTTAGAAAAAATATTTTTTCCGACAAAAAAAGGTAATTTTCCTTCATTTTCGGTAAAATTTCGAAATGAGTGGGGACAATTTCCAACGAAATGGGGAATAATTCGGAAATGTTAGGGAATTAACAAAACCATATGAAAATGGGAAATTTTTCTTATTCTTTTGGAAATTATTCTTTTACTTTCTTAGGAATTATTTGTTAATATTTTCACGCATCAAACGGAAATTACAATTTTTAGTAGCAAATGGACTCCCGTAAAAATAATTGATTTTCCCCCACATCCTAAAGAGAATGTTATATAGAAGTTAGAAAATGTTACTATCTTTTTAATAATATTCATACCTAAATTAAAAAAATTACTTTCATAAAAAATTAGTTATATTTTTCTTATAGTCAGATATATTCAAATTTTTCTATAAAATAAAGACTAAAATTCATTGTTTTACACAGTAAATTATGATTGTTGTTATTTGTAATAATATGTCAATAATGTCATTGTGTATAATTTTTATGATTTATGTCCAGAAATTATATTGTTTATCATTTTTACTGTATTGATTTCTCATTTTACAGTCACTAAATCTATATTTTCACAATAAAATAATTAAATGTAATTATTTCATACTTTCAAATATATGAACTATCGAAAGTTCTTATAAAAATTCCATCAAAACTACGAGCTGTCAACTTTGAAGAATATTAATGAATTTTTAATTTCTTAATTTAATTTTAATTACATTTTCGTACCATCATTTATTATTATATTAATTGAAAGTAAAATGCTCCGGAAGAGCATGTTACAGTTTACTTATAAAACGACATATATTATTACATTAATTGCAAATAAAATTATTTTTGATAATTACGCACACCGAAAGAGTATCTTATAGTTTATTCATATAACAATATTCATTATTACATTAATTGAAAGTCAAATTATTTTTGATAATTACACGCTCCGAAAGAGCATCTCACAGTTTATTCGTAGAACAACTTTATTATTACATTAATTGAATGTACAATTATTTTCGACAATTACGCGCTCCGAAGGAGCATCATACATTTTTGAATCGTAATGACTGAGTGGATTTTCAAAGAATGCGGTGTATAAGAAACATTTTATTAACAAGAGTGAAAGAAACTTGCTGAGATGGTTTGGTCATGTCGAGAGAATGGATTAAGGACTTTTAACGAAGCAAGTTTATTCAGGTTAAGTGAATGGAAGCGTACCCAGAGGTAGACCGAAGAAAGAATGGTTGGAATGTGAGAATGAGACTCTATAGCGGAGAGATATAATGAGTCATAGAAACACAAGAGCTTGCAGGAAAAGATGTATGGACATAAAGAAAGCAAAGATGTATGCGAGGATAGGGATGTGTGCAGGACAATTGTTTAGAAGAAAAGTGACGCCGGAAACGAAAGATTTTGATTGCTCATGAGCCCTCGTGAAGAGCTTTGCTCAGTGGATGTGGTTGGAATAAAGAGTATGGATCTTCCCATGGGTTTACCAGTCAGTTTGAAGGTTTATGTGTGAATCGTGATGTATCATGGCTCTGTGAATCTCTTTACCTGGGGTGACTGCTAGAGAGAATGATCAGCAATTCGTGTCGGAACGGTATTGTGGAAAGAGTGTGTCGTTTGAATGAGCGACTCGCGATTTCTAGAATGACCTAAAAGCTATCCCTTCTCCTACAGATCATTTAATTACCTTTGCTATATACCTCCGCCCTTCACTTTTGTGGGTGTACCCTTCGTCTTCTTAATCGCTCGCAATTTACCTGATTTTTGTACATGATTTTCTTATCGGCTATGCCTCTCTTCTACGTCACGGACCCTACTCCGCCTTTTTGAGAAGGAGACCCGATTCCTAGATCCGTGCTTCGCCTCTCACAACTATTTTTGACTAGTGGCTGTTATGTACAATACTCTCCCTTTTGCCATTTCTCCTCCAGCCCGCTGTTTTTTCTCCTTTTCTTTCTCCAGATACCTCAACCATCCCACCACCTCTTTCACCCCATTCTGATGCATTGGTCTTCCGATTGTCATTCCTTTCTCCTCCACTTCCACACGGCCTCCCATCCAATGTTCAAGTCTAGCCTCTCCTCTGTTACACAACTTACAGGATCCCTTCTCCTCATCCAACCAGTATCTGTTCCATTTCTTCATATTACCACATCTAGCTCTCGCTATTACCTTCTGACTTCCATTTTCACCTTTTTCTCTTAAATCTTTTGCTCTCCCTTCCACTGTCGTCCACTTATATTTAACATTATAGTTTAAATGTATTATCCTCTTATATCTCTCCTGTACTTCTGTTTCCTTGTCTCTCTCAGAACCGTTTGCACTTTTTGACTCATCTCATGCCATCTCTCAACTTCCAATCCTGCAAGCCCATTCCTTCTAAAGTATTTCTCTGTTTGTATCCCCCCTTGCTCTTCTCCCTTGTTATTTTTCATCTCTATCACACACTCTCTCACCGGTACTTGATTCTTACTTTCCCTCGCTTTCTCTTCAAATTTACATGCTCTTTTTCCTGTAGTCACCCTCATTTTAAATCTATCTACTTCTTCCCGGACTAAGTATCCTGGCGTGCATTTTTTTAACCTTTAGATCTACCTCACATAATTCTCGTGCACTCTCTCCACCTATTCGTATTCTCTCCATCCCCAAATCTCCACACCATACAACATGATGCTTTCCACCAGTGATTCAAACATTATCAATCTTCTTCTAAAATCATCCTTTGTCACCTTTCCACAAATGCCCCAAAATTGTTTCATAATCACAAACGCTTTCTTCACCCTCTCCCTTCCATGCGCGCCCTTACTTCCATTTTTCTCAAAAAGAAAGCCCAGGTAAACGAATTCCTTCATTTCTCCAACTTTTTATACACTCCCATTTCCATATACATTCTTTATCCTTCCCGCCCCCTCTTCTGAATCTTCAAATCTTGGACTTTCCCACATCTAGAACTAGAGTTTTGCCTTTCTCCTCCTTCTTGCCTCCCTACCTTTCTAGTCTTCTCATCATTTTCTTCAGAGCTTCTTCATTTTTCGCTAATGACACAAAATCATTAGCATATCCTAGCGTTCTAAATCCCTTTTCTCTGCTATCGTTCCTCCTTCCATTCCCTTCTGTAACTCCTCCTCTATATCTGAAATTAACTCTGCGAATAGCATCGGGTCTATCGGGCAATCTTTCCTCAGTCCCCTGTCTGTCCAAAACGCCTCTGTCCCCTTCATGCCTAATCTCACCCTATCATTCGTTTCAGCATAAATCTCTCTTATCCTGTCTGCCAGACCTTTATCCACCCTCCCTCTTCCTTTTCACTAAAACCTTCCATAGTGTTTTTTCTATCTCCTCACGGAAAAGCTTCCTTCAAATCTGTAAAAAAAGCGCAGATCTCTCCTTCTTCCTCCACCAACTCTTCATCTACTACATGCTGTAATAAATAAATGTTATGCACTGTACTTCTACCTTCTACCCTTACGGAAACCTGCCTGTGTGTCCGAAAGTACCTTCCTCTTTCTCTCTTACCCACCCTGGCACCTTCCTCTCATCCAACCCGTGTTCTACCTCTTGAAAATAATTGTTCCAAATTTGTTCCCCTATTTTATTACATATTCCTTCCCTTCTCTTCCTGAATTTGTTAATGAATTTCCATACATCTCCCTCTGATTTTATGTCCCTTATTTCATTTTCAAACTCTCTCTCTTTTTCTTCCTCCTTCCTCCTACATAACTCCCTGAACTGTTTGTTGCCCCACGCTCATCTTTCTATATCTATTTTCTCTGTTTTCTACTTTCTGTACATTATTTTAACCACCTTTTCCCCTATTTTACATTCTCTATCCCACCCTGCTACCTCCCAATCCTTATTTGATCTCTTACATTCTCTGACTGACAGAAATTCCTCTATCTTTCTGCACAGTTCTTTTCCTTTTTCTGCCTCTGTCTCACCAAATTCTATTCCTTCCATTTTTTCTTTGAACTTCTCTTTCGACTCTCCTGTCCATATCAGCTTTTTAAATTTCCTTTCACCTTTTTCCCCTTTATCTCTCTTTATCTGCCGTTCCAATTCTACATATATGGGTTGGTGATCTGATTTCACTCGTTCCCCCACTTCCGTCCTCTATACTTTTTTCCATCCCTTGATTTAGTTTATTATTATTATACCATTAAGCCAAATCTCTTTCGGGGCGAGTATAACTCTTACGGTTCTAGCCTCGTTATACTACCGGGGATCAAGGACTTTTTATGGTATGAGTAAGTAAGGGATGTGTGGGAGAAGGGATAGGTTTAGATCAATCTAGAGGTCGCGTGTTGTTCATTCAAACGATGCACTGTCCCGAGATCAACATCTTCTTCGTCTAAGAGAGCCATTCTTAGACATTTGTCCATGTATATATATTGAACATCCAGAAGGACATAACGCAGCCTTGCCTAACGCCCTGCTTAATATCAAACCATACGCTTAGTTTTTCTTGCACTCTTACACTCGCTTCACTACCATTATATATTGCTTATATTGATCTTAGAAGCCAACCATTCACTCCATAATCTTTCGGGACTTCCCAAAGTTTAGATATATTCACTTTATTGAAAACTTTTTCCAGATCAACAAATGCACAGAAAACTCTTTTGTTTACTCTCAAACTCTTTTCTATGATCTGTCTCAAGCTAAACATCTGATCCGCACATGATCTCCCTGGCATAAATCCACATTGAACTTCCCAGATCCTTTCTTTAGTTACTCCCATGACCTTCTTAATCAGTATTTTGGTAAATATTTTGCCCACGGTACTTGGTAGGCTAATCGCTCTATAATCAGCACAGCCGCCCTTATTAACCTTTCTCTTGTAGATTGGGACGATAATCGCCTTCTTCCAATCATTTGGAACTTCACCATGCACAGCACACATATTCATAAATTCGCTCAACCAAACAAATACCCACCACCGCTCTCAAGCATTTCAGGGGTGATGCCATCCATACCAGCAGCCTTACCATTAGTTTCTTAATCACGGATATAATGTCGATATTGATTCTTCTTCCGCTACCTACACCGGGATTGTCTAACGTATTCTCTTCAATCGGAAAATTGTTATGCTCCATAGCTTGACCTTCATACAATGTCTTGAGAAAATCTCTCACACAGTTTTTCACTTTATCCGAATCCCATACCATTTCACTATCAGCATTCTTGATTCCGACTGTCTCAGTGCTAGAACTTCCTTTCCTAATCTTCTTAACCCATTTGAAAAAAAAATTCTTATTTTTTTCAAAGTCGTTTTGCTTTTTTGTATCTTCTTCCGCTTCGACTTTATCCTTGCCATCCTTAACTAGTATCTTGGCTCTTCTGTTTTTATCCCTATAATCATTTTCTAATCTAGTCCTCTCCTCATCGCTAAGACCTACACTATTTAACATTATCAAGTACGCCTGCTTTTTGTCGTAGACAGCCACGCGGATTTCATCATTCCACCAGGTATCTCCAGCCTTTCTTCCTACAGCCGCAGTACCGCACACTTCAGATGCACTCTTGAAGATGACATTCCGTAGTATTATCCATGCATCCTCTACATTTTTATTATTCAATTCAGTCTTCCAGTCTTCTTCATGGTGTTCTAAATATTTATTCAACTTTTCACGATATACCAATTGTACTTCTGGTTTCTGCAAATTCTCTGTTCTAACTCGCGTCTGCTTCGGCTTATTATCAGTTCTTCTTCTCCTCCACCCTTGACCTAGACTCATTTTTGAAACTAAGAGGTAGTGTTCCGTTCTGCACTCAAAGCCTCTCATAACCCTCGTATCCCTTACAAGCCCTCTCAGTCTCTCTTCCGCTACAACAAAGTCAATCATACTGTGACTTTCGTTTTTGGGTCTCCGAAATGGCACATTACCCTGTCGGTACCTTCGCGTTGCACGCCAACCTAGCCATTCATATCTCCAAGTAGAATTATTCTTTCGCCAGGATCGCAAGTCCCTAGTATATCACTTAACGAGTCCCAGAAGGTATCTTTTACATGACTCTTGTCGCCGTCGAGTGGAGCGTAGAATAAATTAAAATCCCTTGAAATCACTAAAAAAATCCGTCAAATCTCTTGAAATTCAAAAAATCCTCTAAAATCCGTGGACATACTTTGGAATCTTTTGAAATCTCTTATAATCCTTTGAAACCATCCCGTTGAATATTCGGAACCGCTTTAAATCTCTTGAAATTCGTGAAAAAATCTTTAAATTCTTTGTAATATTTACAAATCTTTTAAAATCTTATGAAATTCCTTCAAATGTTAAAAATCCACTTAAAATCTCCTGACATCCTAGAAAGTTCGCAATAATACTTTGATATCTATTGAAATACTTCAAAATCCTGCGAACAAGATATTTTCGATATCTTTCGAAATTTGCTGGAAAATCAAAAAGATTGTCAAAATAGAAAAAATGGCAGCGGCCTTTCTGATAATACTCGTACTCAATTTTTTCAAAAAGCTCAGCGTTTTTTTACTTTGATTTTTTTTTAATTTGTACTAATATAGTGAATATATCACATTAGAGTTTATCTTGTGCCCGCTTCTTGGAAGAGAAAAATTTTCTTTTTATAAAGATAAAATATTTGCAATTTTCACAAAATCGAGATAGATACGAAAAGAGTCAAGGGAAGAAAGTTATTCCTCTCGAATAGTTATTCGAAAAAATTCTCTCGAGGCTTTTCTCTATTTTGCATTTTTTTTTAAATTTACGCTGAAATATGAATTAAAAAACTTAATTTTTAGGTACTAGATTCTTTCATCGGAGCCAGTCAGTTGTTTTGAGAAATTTTAATTTTCTTACATATAAATCTAAAACCTAATTCTGTGATACGTTTATGGATCACTTTCTCCTGAAAGAGTGGCATAAGTACTTACAGACACCTTATGTACTATTTTTATGCAAAGTTTCATCAAAATCGATTAATTGATTTTAACTGTAGTTACGTTTGAATATTATATATCATTCAAAAATATTTAAATTTTTCTCAAACAATCGAAATTTTCTACAATATGATATCTTTCGAAAAAAACAAAGTTTTAGGTAATTTAGTGATTGCGTGTAAGCTGTACCTTGATCTGCATTTCAAAAATCATGTTTTTTATTTTCATTTTTTCAATAAGTACAATTGCAAATATATTTCGCCCTGATTAATATTTCAAATAGTAAAATAAGATGTAAATATAAATGTGGCATAACCACCGGAGTAAAATTGTAGCCCACAGACGACTTTTTGTCGAACATTTTTTTCAGAAAATTTCAGTTAATACTTTCCAAGCTTACAAAATTTGTGTACTTTAATGAGTTCTATCATATCCATATAGCTTGGTTGAGATATATTATAAATTGACGAAGATAATAATCACAAACTATTCAAGACAACGTGGATCCAGAGCTGTTCCTCCTTTCTTCGAGCGTTGTTTAATTTTCAAAAATTGTTGCAGCAAATTTATTCGGTCTTACCGTCAATATTTCAAATCTACAGGCAATAAGATATGTTAAAAACACATTTATTTAGAAAGGTTACTCAACTTTTCAACCAAACTGTGTGTCTTTATTCAAGAGTCGAGTAAAATCTAGAATTGAATAAAAAGAGTAAATGAATATGGTATAAAGGTTTGCAATATTTTGGGTGATCAAAAAAGTTTTTTTACAACACACCTGAGTCAAATTAACATGTTTTGTTTTTTTGAAATCACTTACAAGAAGCTCAAGTCAAAGAACGACAGAGATGTCAGGAGTTAAGTTTGAACATCGAAAATTCTTGAGAGGCTCAAATAATGAAGTAATGTTAACATTTTCAATGATATGATGTTCACGGACGGACGATATACGACAGACTAGTATGTTGTAGCCTGAATAATGTAGTGGTGAGAAGTGGCGATTATAATAAGGCAGCAAATTTAATAAACCTCTGATGAAGAAAAATCTTGAAAAATCAAATAAAATATTGTCAAATCGATTGATAAAAAAATAATAACAAAGGATTTTAATACATAATACATCATCAAATTTGGATTACATTCATTTTTTCGGATTTTATATTTATTGAAGTTTTAATATTTTCATCAATGTAAATTGATTCGATGATTCTTCTTTTAGAGGTATTATTTTTCTTACCAAAATCTAAATATTATCAGAGTCAGAAAAATTATTAAATTCCCATGAGTGTTGTTTGTATATTCAATTTTTTAATCTCCTGCCGATTTCACCTATTTAAAGTTTATCAATTAATGAAGTAAACAACATAAGATAAATTTTATGTTCTGTTAGATTCTTTTTTATTAATTAACAAATCATTCAAAGTGTGGTTATTCTTAAAATAAACATTTACATTAAATTTTTTTAAAGATCTTAGTCTTTCTGAAAGGCCTTGGACATATGGTAAGGTAACTTTTAGATCAGCTTTTGTGTAATTATCTGACCATTTCTTATCATTTTTTTCTGTGATGGAAGCATTGTAAATTTCATGAATACGTTCTCTAATGACATTCTCTATCAGCAGCATTGGATCATTGTTTGGTTGCAAAGTATGTCATCCACATACCGTTTATAAGGAATAGGTTTGAAGCATAATTTTCATAAGGCTCTCCTTTCTCCATCTTCCATAACCAAGCTTGAAACGATGCGAGATAAAGGAGACCCCATTGGGCAAACGGACAACTGTTTTTAAAATTGATCATCAAATGAAGAGACAGTATTATTGGAAACAGTCCCAACCACAATTAAAATTTTATTTTTTGATATTTTAGTTAAATTTCTATGTAAATTCAATTTTTCTTCTATGCAATCAAAAGCAGTGCATCAGCCTTTTCCACAACACTACTATGGGTTTTTAGTCTACTCGTTGATGTGTCTTTTCTTTTCCCATCTCGAAAGAACATCATTTAATTTATATTCAACTGTTGGTACTAAATTTGTCTTCACATTTTTGTATAAATTATCATTTTTTTAAATGTTCTGTATGGTGAGATTATAGTCATTCTTATCCTCTGCCACCATAATATTACACTGAGATAAATGTTTTGCTTGACCAATAAAAATTTTGTTGGCTCAAAAAAATAATTTTGTTGCTCTTCGTGCAACAAAACTGTTTTGTTGGCCCAAGAAAATTCATTTGTTGAGTCTTTTTGTTGATCCAAGAAAACTGTTTTGTTGACCTAACAGTACTGGTTTGTTGGCTGAACCAAATTTTTTTGTTAGCCTAATAAAATGTTTTTTTGGCCCAACAAAATTCGTTGGTTAGCCTCACCAAATCATTTTGTAGGCTTGACCAAATTATCTTTTATTGAGAATTATAGATATTATTCTGATATAGAACTGTAATATCTTAGATATCTATCATAGTTCAACTTCCAGATATTGAGTTTTTATCTGCTTCAATGAATATCTGTTTTTATCACTGTTGTTTGTCCGAATATAAAGTACCAAACAATCCCCACTTAGACCATCATTTGTTCCAGATAATTTTGAACTGAAAGCGTTTGAAATTTGAGGAAGAATGAATTAAATGATTTTGAAGTACAAACTTACACTTCAAAATATTTCAGATTAGGTAAAATTTTGAAAAAAGACAATAATCCGAATGGAATGAGAAGGAATTGAACTTGTATCATTTCTGAATTAAAGTGTTTAATATTCAATAATTATAAATAGCAAAATTTCAGACCAGAAGCTTTAAAAATTCAAAACTTCCAAACTCAATTTTTTTCATTTGGACAGTTTCATTACGAAGCAGATGAAATTGTATCATTTCTAATTCAGAGCATTCAAAATTGAACAATTTTATTTTGAATTCAAGAATCTCGAAAATGAATGATTACAGATTAAAATTTCGGGAATAGGACAATTTCAAAACGTTCAAAATTGTATATTCTCCGATTAGAATTTTGAAAAATAGATTATTTAAAATTGAATTATTCTAAAGAAACGTTCGAAATGAAGAGTAATTTCAAATAGAAAACATTAAAAATAAAAAAAAAATGTATGCTCCACAACCTTTAAACGTGAACAAATCGTGATATTAGAACTTTTATCTACTTAAACTTCAAGTAATTTAAATAGTTTACATTTGGTAATTAAGATTCAAATGGTTGAATTTAGTAAAGCATACTTGACAATTTAAAAATTGTTCATTCCTAAACGATTTAAATTTACTTAAAGTAATAGACATTTTTAAGAGTTGAAAATTTGGTTCGGATTGATTTGGATTGAACCGGATTAAGTCGGATTAATTTTTAACCGATTTGGATCAAACGAAACGAAGAACTTTTTTCGAATTGCTTCGGATTAATTCAGATTGGTTCGCATACAGATTTTGTAATAATTCGGAATGATTCGGAATGAATTCCTATCCGAAGCTTTTGCCAGGATGATCAGCATCAGCCAAGGTACAAACCACTCATCTAAAAATTATCACACGATATCGTTAGCTATCTATTTTCTAAACTTATCACAGTCATTAATTTACACTTTTATCATTATTATGTTTCATTAATTTGAGACAAAACATAATTTCACCCCGATAACAATTTCCACTCACAGTATATAATACGCGCCTAGTGTTCTAAAGAGTTTAAGTGCCCAGAGAAACTCTCTCGAGCATGAGAACCTGCTCGAGAATATGCTCGACTTTTATGTGCTTTAAGAATTTAATGAGAATTTATGAGCATTTTGAAATAGGGTTTGCAAAATCGTATCTTCTATTTCTAATGATTTTCATAGCCAGAATGTCTTCTTATTTACATTCTACGTTTTGGTTTAAATTGTAATTGCTTAAATATCTGAATTTATCTAAAAATATCCAAATAATAATTACATAATTTAAATTTCGCGGGAAAATGTATCGCCTTCAATCAGAAAGGGCGCTAAATTCAACTGATCAACGGAGTTAAAGTAATAGAAAACATATTTTTTGCAACAAACAGTGAATAATTTAGAACAAGTATATGCTTAATTTACTCTAGAGTGGGTTTGTGAAAAACATCTGTATAAATTTTGATATATTTGTTTAAATAACAAATGTTTTAAATTTTCTTAAATGCTCTATAAATGCTCTGTTTGAGCCTCAATGCTGAGCATACGCTCGAGAGCATTTTCTCAACATAAATTCTTAGTTGTTAAATGACATCTTTGCTGGTTTTTTGAAAGACATCGTTTTTTATTGACCCAAAGTATATAAAATTGTAAAGAAGATGTTTTTTGAGTTCGCGTTAGGGCCTAGAATTTTTTACATTTAAGAACTCTATACGTGCCACATTGAAAACAAACGTTCATGCGTTCTCCGCAAGAGTGCGCCTACATAGTCGCGTATCTCGTTGATCCAACAAAATAGTTTTGTTGATTTAACACAACTTTGTTTAGAACAACAAAACAAGACTCAATAAAATAATTTTGTTCCATTATTTTGAGGTTATGCTGGGTGTTATCTGCAGGAAATAGATTCTTTTATAGAAATATTAGTAAGTCTCTCTAGAAACTCACATCATATTTTAATTTTCTTCTTCTTCCAATTATTAAAAAAATATCTCATTCACCGTTTTATATTTTTTAAGCAATTCAAGGAAGAGAAAAAAATGAATATTGAAAATATAACCTCAAAATCACCAATTCATTCAACTGAGAAATAGACACCATTTTTACCCGTCGAAATAATATTTTCGCGACATAATATAATTGTTCCGCAAAAATATGCAACCATAACTTCGAAATTAGCAAAGCACTTTGCAAACAAATTTTTAGCATTAGCAAACATTTTTAGACAAGACCTGACCATTTTCGCAAAATAATAAAAATTTTCCGCAAAAAACTTGCAAAAGTAACGGACGTTTTTAAAATGAATTACCGACATTTTCACTTTTACCAATGCGAGTTCTTATCTTATATGTACGTAATTCTGTGTTCATGAAGTTTGAAGTGGGATTCACTTTTGCATTTCATGCCCCACGCGACGCAAAGCCGATTTTCAGATTTTCCCACAGTCTTAGAGAATCGTAAGTAGGGTCAAAGATGTAGGGTCGAATTAAAGATTGAAGTACTATATTACATAGGAGTGCTCCACCGCCATCTTAATCGCCATTTTTGTACTTTCCAATTTAGCGCCAAGTTCAAGCTATATACTTTAGTAGTTAAATTAGGTTAGATTCTAACTCAACACTCATCGCCAAGTATGATAATTAATGAATATTTATAAATTGAAAATGGTGTATGGCAGTACACCAACATACAATCACGATCACAATTTATTTTCAAATTATAATTTGAATTGTGCGCCAAGCACAGTGGTATGAACATGGTGATCGAGCACTCCTGTATAATCTAGTACCTTAGGACGAATGTCTCCAAGCCAAAAATTCACGCTCGTGAATGTGCTTTTATGTTTACAGATACACCATTTAACCTAAAAAAGATGTTTAGAGACAAGTCCTTGTATCATTTCAAATCACATAAAATCTTTACAACTCGAGTTTATTTATTCGATATCTTCGTTATTGTATCGATTACAAGTACATTCTGTCTTTGAAAGTTTTTTATTGAATTATAATAACTGTCAAGTGGAAAGTTACTTCTCTGAAACATGTTTCTTTTCGTGCCAATCTGTCAACAAAAGTGGTTCTTTTGGACGAAAATTGATTCTATTTAACACTAGTTTTTTCTGTGTTCTTTTACTGATAAAAATCGTATGTGTTACAGATAATAATTCCCGGCAGCGACGTATCTTGACATAATAAACATTTTTCCAAGGGCCTATGTTTCTTAACCTCTTAAGCCTTACTTCGCAAGTATTAAGAGGTGTCACGTGGATTTCGAAAACTAAAAAAAAAATTTTCGCCGTATTCTTTATTTTACTTGAAAATGTATCATCCAAATATAATATAAAATAAACCATATTAATGTGTGTTTATCTAAACACTTAACAATATAAATAGAGTTACAGATACAGAAATTAAAATTATGAAAAATACACATAAATGTAGATAAATGATATGTATTCAAACTAATCATTTCTATTTTCTTTTGATAAAACAGGAGTGGTCCAAAAGCTGTAATGATGAGCCGGGATAAGGGGTAGAGGTTTTTGTTTTACCTCGAAAACACGAGTGTGTTCAGCATCGAATTTATTGAAGAATAACTTATTCAGAGGATCCGTCTCGAATATTGGACTAAACACGTTGGCATATTTACCATCTACCTGTATTTTAATTCTTCCAAATCTATTCTGAAGATCCGTTCTAGGAGCAATAAATGGGCACAAAATATCTCCCAATGATCCGCTTTCAATAAATCCAATGACGTACTCTTGACCCATTTCCTGCTGTATTGCTACATTCCAAAAGTTTGCATGTAATTGGTATGGTACATCTTTCTTGTAAAAACTGACGTAAATGCAAGCAGCAAGTTCGGGAACTACGATCTTTTTTCGGCCCCAACTTCCAAATGCCCACTTTGATTCTGCAAGAAGAAAGTATAAGTAGAAAATTAGTTATTGTATGAACCAATTAATTAATTTACCGAAGTTTGGGCCAATGTCTAAGGTTTGGTGATTCTAAGGGACGGCAAACACTCTCAAGTAATGGGCAGTCCATGAACTACGTTACCGATTTTGGGCTATTTTTGACCCCACCGTCCCCGTCCCCACTCGTTGACGAACATAGTTTAGTATTTGCCGCCCCCTCCCCCCGTTGTATGAACAACCAAATAGTTGAACTTTCAAGCAAAGAGACAAATTTTCAACAAAATAGTTGAGCTTTTGACCAAATAGTTAAATTTTCAAGCCAAAAAGACCAATTTTTTCGAAGACAGTTGTATTTTCAATAAAATGTTCATTTTCAGCCCAGAAAGATGACTTTTCTACCATAAAAGATGAATTTGCAATCCAGTGGGATGAATTTTCAACAAAAGAATTAGACTTTCAACAAAATAGCTACATTTTTCACATAAAAAGATGAATTTTCAATCAAGAAGGTTAATTTTCTACCAAGAAACAAATTTCTCACAAAATGTATGAATTTTCAACCAAATATTTGATTTTTCGAGTGAAAAATATAATTTTTCAAACAAAAATGGAATAGTTGAATTTTCAGTTTGAAAATGACTTTACAGTAAAACAAAAAAAAGAACTTTCAACCAGTTGCATTTAACAAAAAAAGACGGATTTAAAAAAATATATTTCAATCCTTAACGAAATAGATGAATTTTCAAAGAAGATTGATTCTCTACCCAAAAAAATTATTTTAAACAAAAGAGTTTAATTTTCAAGCTAAAAAGTCGGATGTTTTAGAAAACAGTTGACTTTTTAACTAGGAAAGACAAATAGTCAACAAGAAAGTCAATTTTCAATCAAGAATTATGAATTTTTAACCAAATAGTTGAATTTTCAACTCATAAAGGATAAATTTTCAACCAAAAATGGAACAGTTAAATTTTCAGATTAAAAAATTAATTTCTAACTAAATAGAAAACGAATTTTCAACAAAACAGATTTATTTTCTACCAGATTATTGAATTCAACCAAAAAGATGGTTTTTCAACAAAATAGTCTTATCCTCAACGAGAAATATTAATTTTCACCAAACAAAAATTAATTTTCTACCCAAAAAGATTAATTCTCTACCAAATAGTTGAATTTTCACCCCATAAAGGATAAATAATCAACCAAAAATGGATTAGTTGAATTTTTAGATAAGAGAATTAATTTTAAACCTAATAAAAAATAAATTTGCAACAAAATGGTTAAATTTTCAACCAAGAAAGATGAATTTTCAACGAAATAGTTAAATTTTCAAACAAAGAATGATTTTTCTACCAAAAAGATTAATGTTCTACCAAAAAGATGAATTTTCAACGAAATATTTTGATTTCCAACAGAAATGTTGAGTTTTGAAGCCAAAAAGACAAATTATCTATAAAAGGTTTGAATTTTCAACACAAAAAATATGATTTGTTAACGAAAAAATTCACTTTCCACTAAATAGTTACATTTTTAAATAAATAATTTAATTTTCAGACAAATAGTTGGATTTTCTACCATGAATGTTAGATTTTCAACCAGAAATATAAATTTTCAACAAAAAAGTTAATTTACAAGCCAGTAGTTTAATTTTCCACAAAATTGTTGCAGCTTCAAACCAAAAAGAGAAATTTTCTACAAAACAGCTGAATTTTCAAACCAAAAATATGAATTTCCACCATAAAAGTTAATTCACAACCAAATAGTTGAATCTTCAACCAAAGAAATTCAACTCTTACTAAGTAGTTTATGTGCATACGAAGTAGTTTATTTTCCGACCAAAAAGGATTAGTTTTCAACACAACATGTAATAGTTGATATTTCCACCGATAAATATTTTAATTTGAAATCAAAAACAGTTGAATTAAAAAAAAAATCAACAAAATAGTTGAATCCTCAACCAAAACAGATTAATTTTCAACTAAGCAGCATTTTTCACCAAGAAGGATGAATTTTCAACCAAGGAGATTAACTTTCTTCTATTCAAGACAAATTTTCAATAAAATAAATAAATTTTCAACTATAAAAGATAAATTTTCACCTTAAAACATCAACTTTTAATCAAAAATGGAACAGTTACTTTTTCATTTAAAAAAATTAAATTTTCATCCACAAAAACGAATTTTCAACAGAATAGGTTAATTTTCAACCAAACAGATGAAGTTTCAACTAAAATGATGAATCTTTAAATATAACATTTAAATTTTCAACCAGATAGTTGAACTTTTAACTAAAAAATATTAATTTCAAATCAAAAATGAATTAGCTAAATTTTCCAGCCAAAGAGATGAATCTTGAACCAAAAAAAAATTAATTTTTAACAAAGTATTTCAACCTTGAACCAGGTAGTTGAATTTGGACCAGCAAAGATGACGTTTCAAGAAAATAGTTGCATTTTTAATAACTTTCTTGAATTTTCAACTTAACAGTAGAATTTTTAACCAAACAATATAAATTCCGAACCAAAAATATAATAGTAGACATTTAAACCAAAAAAAAAGAACTTTTCTCCAAAAATAGTTAGACTTTTTCTATTGGGTTCCATGCTGAAAAATTACCACCACGAATGTCGTTAACTCTCTTCTTTCAAAATGTGACGTTACATTCGTAAAATCAGACGTTACGTTTTCAAAACAGATTTTTACCAAACTTTCAACTTTTACTAATTTTCAGAAAATTTAACTCTTTCAAAGTAGGTACGTTTATCACCTACTCTGCAACTGGCAGATTTACAAGCAGAAAGTGTACTTTTACGTTTCCGTGCTACAGTGTCAGTCTGAAAATGGTAAAATTAGAAGATTCATTGGAACATTTAACTTTCAAATGTGGTAAAAGTAGAGAGATAAAAGTATAGCAAATTTTTTTCGTAGTTTTACTACTTATGGTATGATTTCTTTATTATTTTTTCAGTGTACTTGAATCGTGTCCTTTAAGGTTTTTATTGTATAGTTTAGTAATAAAATGCATTCTGTATCTATTTCTTTTTTGTTGTTGTTAATAACTGATTTTGCTAGATTTCCAACCTTGAATAATATCAATTGCTTGTATAAAACTACATAAAAATAATTTTAAAAAAACGTTATCAATGAAAATATGAGTGGATATCTATCGTGTCCCCTCTCATTCGTGTATGTCATAATATTGTCAGTACTATTAATTTATAAACCTCTAACCACTATTTTTAGCCCCACAATTTTCACTTCGTCTGAGTAGTGACCCTCTTGGACCATATCATTTTCAATGTGAAAATGACCCTGACATCTCTCAGTTTCCTTGGCTGTTGTATCAACAAAAATACTTTAATATAAATCTATGCTCAATGTTGATAGCATGCAAGAGATTTATACCCAAGGATTTTCTGGTTTATGTTGTAGTATGTATGTTATTGAACAAACAGTAATGTGATATAAAAAAGTATGTCAACATATGCTCACAGTTTGAAAAATAATTTTTAGAAAAGCAAACTTTTGTGAATACAACGTTATCTTTGCCGAGGCTTTAATTTTTAAATACGTTATGGCAGTAGAAGTTACTTAGCCCATTCAAAAATTTCACATCATTATAGTTTCGCATGGTTGAAAATATTAAAGAATCTTGTTTTTATTAAGCTGTTCTATTTTTCAGGCTTAAATTTCCATTTCGATGACCTTCATCTCATAAATATATAAAGCCCTAAATAAATTCATGTATTTTCACTAATAAAGTCCAAACACGACACTTAAATGCTCTTAATTTTACTGTTCACTGTTCCTCTGTGTTACTGCTCCTCTTCAAGATCCTACAAAAACTTCCTCTACCACTTTTCGATAAGTATTTCGCAACATTTCTTTACGTTATTCAAAAAAACAATAATTTAAGCCTTTTCTGCAACAGTGCATTATGCGCCACTTGTCATCAGGGTAATCTAATATGTGAATATAGGTACAATATGATCCATATGGTAACTGGCGTATACTGCCCTGCAAACAAGGAACGACTTATTTGCATTTTTATCCTATCTGCATGAGAAGTACGAAAATGTTTCTTATTCCATCAATTTTCATATGTTCATTGTTGGAGACGAGAGTGAATTGCAAAAAAACGAGTAATCTGAAAAAGTAGTTAAGCAACATAACCTAAAAAATACCTTATCCACTCAATTCATGCGTTAATAAGGTTAAATGTTCACAGAAAAAGCAAAAATCGTATCTACATGCAGGTATGTACGTCGTTTTTTGTTTGCACGGCAGTATGATGCACTGTTGTAGAGTACGCTTCAATTTTCTAAATTTTTGCAAGAATAAAGTAAGAAAAGATCAAAGTGTCTATTTTTAGTGACAATATTACAGAAAAATCGTGAAAAACGATACCTCGCACATATTCAAAGAGACAGAAAGCAAAAATAGTAATTAAAAA
>JAUMHM010000050.1:13773610-13791168 GCA_032362435.1 Melikaiella ostensackeni | reverse complement strand
CACTTTTTCGTCACCCATCCAAAGCATTTAACGCTCTGGCTCAGGCCTAACTCTCCATATTGAGGTCTAAGATGTTTTACACATCGAAAATTTTAATAAAGAATTGTCGAACGTCCTTTTCGATTATCCAATAAAAATTGAGCATTTATGAAATGAACCTTGAATCATAAAATAACTTAGAAGTACCTACTTCAGAAATAACTTCCAAGGGCTCGAGTTTCTTCTTTGCGTGGAGCAGAGCGTCAGGCAGAATCAGAAAGCAATCGATCGAGC
Organism: Melikaiella ostensackeni; assembly: GCA_032362435.1. Taxonomy (NCBI): domain Eukaryota; kingdom Metazoa; phylum Arthropoda; class Insecta; order Hymenoptera; family Cynipidae; genus Melikaiella; species Melikaiella ostensackeni. Next base: position 13,790,895 of record JAUMHM010000050.1, on the reverse strand, counting down.
ATCGTTCGACGATAAAAGTCACTTTCGCGTAAGAATCGCCGAGGTCGTGAAACCCCATTGGGGATTTGAAAACGTTCGAACCTCAGATCATTGTATCTACGAAGTGAACATGCTTGGAGGGTTGGAGAGACTGTAAAAGTAAATGTTACATAAACTGGAATCGCTGGCTCGATCAGGTACTTAGTGAGAGTAAGTTTTCGCAATTTTATATGGATTCAAAAGAGGAGGGGCTGGTGTAGGAGGTGGTGAAGGTGGAAAGTTGAGTTTAGTAGGACGTCCAAGGGCAGGTGCGTGCGTCGAGATGCGCGAAAAATATGCATTACATACTTACTAGATAGACACATGCGTACATACACATACATAGTTATATATAAAAATATAAATACATATACAAAAATACATATACATATACAAAATAACTCTTTAATCTAAAATCCTAACTATAATTATCATCTACTCTGAGCAGTCATTTTCTCAGCGCGATTCCTTCAATCCTTTCGATGTCACGCTATGACACTTTGACTTTAATGAGAGCCGTTACTGTTAGATAATGTTAAGTTACCATAATTGTTGTTACATGTACACAGTGAGAAAGTGGCGAGATTTTTATGCTGGTAGCGAGAAAGAAAGAGAGAGAGAAGTTCGCACTGTATAAATTTTAAAAGCATGTTTTAAATATTATTACAAAGATTATTATATGACATAGTTATAACGTGATATCGACTATATTAGGCGAAGAGTAAAGACAAATGTTATTATATATATATATGACAAAAATATATATATTATACATAATTATTCATATGGGTATTTCTCCATATAAAGGTTACTTTTCCTTCCCCGTGTAATATCTTTACGAATATTTATTGAATTATTTCAAAATTTGGTAAATTTCTTGTTTTTGATAACACTGACCAAAAGCATAAGAGAGACATAGATTATTTTACTAAAAAAATATATTAAACAAGATTTAAATAGGAGAAAAATGTCTTTTGCTTGTTCTCCACTTACAAGTTTCTAAACTTGGGAAGTATTTTCGAAACCAAGGTTAATAAAATAAAAGTTCTGACTGTTACTTTCTGAAAGTATGTTTCAAAAACTGTTATTCTTTCAAATAGATTTTTAGTTTATCGCACTCAAACACAAGAGAATTTTAAGTCTATGAGTTTCCCCCTAATTTTTTTTCTTGAACGTGCGATGATACTTTGATGAGTTTTCTCCGATTTTTTTGTTATTTTACCCAATTTCGATGTTATTCTTAGATAACTAAGTTTAAGTATCGCATCTGTGTATAAATCAATGTGCAATATTAGAAGCTTCATCTTTACACTAATATAAAACGTATTAAAGTTTGGCGCATATTTATTGTGTGTCATTACACGCTGCAGGTGAATTAGACTCTTTTTGGGCAATATTTCAATTGTAACCTAACACATCTTTGAAGAGAGTGATAGTGAAAAATCCCCTTAAAGGACTTTTCAAATGAATCTCTTAAACAAGTAGAGTCAGTGCTTTTTGTTGTTCGCCATTCCACCTCGAGTGATCGCACGTCACAGAATCAATATTTTAAAAATTATAAAAATTTCAAATCAATAAGACTGAATAAATTTCAATTTTAAATCTTTATAATTGAACTATTCCAAAAAAACTATTCAAAATTGCATCATTTTCTATTATACACATTAAAAATTGAAGTGTCTTCGATCAGAAATATTTGAATGTGAAGAATTTTTTATTATAAATCTTCAAAATTGAACTATTCCAAGAAAACGTTCAAAATTACATACCTTCAAAATATAAATCTTAAAAATTGAATAATTTGCAATTCTATATTTGCAACATTCAAGAATATTCGATTGTAACTCTTCAAAATTTTAAAACTTTGAATTGTAAATTTGAGTTTTTTATTTTGAACATTTACAATTAAAAATTATGCGTTTCACGCTTTACAATTAAAAATTCTGTATTTTTTATGATTTACATTTGAAATTTCTTCAGTTTGGAGGATTTAAAATTGAATACTCTCGACTCTTAACAGAATTTAAGAGTCTTCATTTATATATCTTGAAAATTGAATAAATTTCAATTTTAAATCTTCAAAATGGAACTATTCCAAAAAAGCATTTGAAATTTCCTCTTTTTTTATAAACATTAAATATTGAAGAGTATTTAATTAAAAATATTCCAAATTGAAGAAACGTCTGTTGTAAATCTCCAAAATTGAACTATTCCAAAAAAACTTACAAAATTGCATCATTTTCTTTGATATATATTAAGTATTAAAGCGTCAATTGCAAATATTCAAAATTAATGAATTTTTCATTGTAAATCTTTAAAGTTGAACTACATATTCCAAAAAAACATTCAAAAATACATACCTTCAAAACATAAATCTTCAAAATTTAATAATTTGCTATTCTATATTTTCAAAATTTAAGAATATCCAATTGTAACGCTTTAAAATTGTGGACCTTTGAATTATAAATCTTTTAAATTGAAGAGTTTTTAGTTTTCAGCATTTACATTTAAAAATTATGTATTTTTGATAATTTGCATTTAAAATTTCTTCAATTTGGAGGGTGGTAGTGCTGGTATTTAAATTTATATACTAAGTTATGAATTAAACAACAAGCTTAACAACATTGTCTTGAAAAATGTCTTTTATACCCTTAGTATTTAATAAATTGAATAAAGTAAGAAAAAACAATTAATATGAAGGTATTCAAAATAGTTTTGGGAAAAAGAGAAAATACATTTTCGTAAAGTTGCAGAATTTCTGTGTACTTATAATCAGTAACATAACCTAGTATTCAAATTTAAACGTCAAAATTAAACTTTGTCTATTTTACCGCTACCGCGGACGAATTTCCGAAAAAAAGCTAACGGTATGAACATAGATTCCAGTGAGTCAAAATCTTTGTTCATACAACGTTCTTTGAGCTGATGCTTCAAATATTGAAAAGTCTTCATTCGCACATACTCAAAATTGAAGAATTTTCCATTGTAAATCTTCAAGATTGAACCAGAAATTTCAAAAAAAGACGTTCAAAATTACAACATTTTAAACTAGAAACGTTTCAAATTGATGAATCTTCAATTGTAAATTTTTGAAAATTATATTATTTTCAATTGTAACTCTTCAAAATTAAAGAAGTTTGACTTGTAAATCTTTAAAATTGAAGAATTTTTCTTCTTGCAAATTCACAATTAAAATGTATAAAAGTTTTATGTTTAAAAATTGAAAATTTTGTAATTTTTATGATTTACATCTAAAATTTCTTTAATTTGGAAGAGCCAGAATTAATAACTCCTGACTTTTTATATTCAAAATCATCAAAATATAAGAATTTTTATTTACATATATTAAAAATTGAAGCGTTTTCAATTTTAAATCTTCAAAATACGTAGTTTCAGATTCTTAATTTACGTTTTGAATCAATCATTTTGAATTACGAAGTTCTATTATTATATTTAAATTTAGCGATCTCCAAAACCTTAGATTACCCATTTTCATAAAATTGAGACAATTGTCAAATTTTTAATCCACTATATTGGATTAGTCAACTTGAATTTTGAAATCGTGTTATTAAATTCGGATTCTGCGACCTCAAGAACTTTAGAATATTCATTTTCATGAAAATCGGATCACTAATTCAGATTCTGAAATATAACCGATTAGCTTTTTGCAAAAAGATTTGTTCTTTTCAAAAGTGACCTTAATATAGAGAATCACCCATATATGAAGTATATATGAATACGAGTTCGAGTTCTTCATATTATATACTCGGTAGTCAAACGCCTAACAGCGGCCTAGCTTTTTAACAAACACCGCAGAAGCAAAAAATCAACTTACATAACAGAAAGACCATAAAACACAGTAAAATAATTATAATATACATTATATCCAGTTAAAGGGAAATCACGTTTAGCGACACTAGTACTGAGGTTACGTAGTTCATTGGAAACGAAATTTAACGAAACTATTCGAGACATTATCAATGGGACATCGTCCCATTTTTGTATATCTACGACTCGGATTAAGAAATAGTTTATTATACAAACCTTCAAATTATTCTATGAATAATACCCGATTCCATTTTTTAAAGGTCTTTTCTTTAGGATATCTTCTTTTAAGATATTTTTAGAACTATCGTTTCTTTAAGCTATCTGTGTCTGTTCTTTCGGAACCAACGGCATCTCCCACAATTTAGTGATTTTTAATTAATGTGGACTTCATTCATAAAAGTCTCCCAGAGTGTATCGTTTCCTCTATGAATTTCTCATTTTTGATAATTACGATATTCGTAATTACTATCTGTAATATAGTCCTAAATTCTTTAATCGAAATAGACTTATATTTTTTTGTCGAGGATATCGTAATTATTCAAATTGACTTATAAGTTGGGAGACTTTTGGGGATAGGTTCTGGACTTTAGGCGGTGCAACTTGTTTACGATATGAAGGAAAAAATTTCAATAATGGTTTCTTCCTTTAATCTTACAGTCCAATGCAGAAACAAAAAAAAAACGATTAAATTTTAGCACGAGAAAATAACACTTATAAAAGACGAATTATAGAATCAATATTTATAACAAAATTTACTCAAATTTCTTTAAACCATCAGACTGAAGTATTGAATATTAATCAGATTTACTAATGCATCATGCACTCAATACATAAACAACCTCTTTGACAAATTTGACTCACAATTTTTTTGAATTGATGAGCTTTGGCGCGCTTTCTCATCCATAGTTCAATGAAAACTCGAGCTGTGCATCGTCGCTCATATTGTCAATGTCAATTGGGTGTCTTGTTCGTTAATATATTAATCATTATAATTGGTATTTTTTTTCATTTTAGAATGTAATTTGATTTATTCTTGGAGCCACTTCAATTTTTTGAGACCCGGATTTTGAAAACAGCTCAAGTTCTTTCTAACAAACTAGTATTATTGTCCGGTATGTGTCACATTATACATATCACTCCAAAACACATTGTTTGCATCGTTTTACATTTATATTTTAAAATTTTTTTACTACGAATCTAACGCAGGTAATAAGAATTTGGTTATACTCATTAGTTTATAACTAGTACCTTCATTATAAAAAGCACTACTTGATTTCAGAGAAATGTTTTTTCCTTATAAATGTCCGCATTATGTGCCGAAACGTTGGAGATTAAAAGGTTGTTTAAGACCTGAAATCGTTTTTTGTTTTTACAATGGACCGTGAGACCGAAGAAAGAAACCATTATCGAATTTCAGCTATACCAACGGTCGACGAAAAGGAGAAACTATTTGAAGTCTGTGCTCCAAATTTAGTTTGTTCATACATGAAAGAAAAATTTAGCAAAGTTTTGAATCACGGTTATAATAGAATTTGAATTATGTTTCAACAAAAAAATAATTGCAAACCTCAGCTTGATTTTCCGTGTTTTGTCGATGTTTGTTACAAATGGAATTGCCCTCTTGCGTTTTATTCATCTATTTAGAGGATTCATATCGATAAAAAGAACCTTTTTCAGAAAGGACTTAGTCTCTACTTGTATAAACGTCGAAATAAAGAACGAAACTTTGCTACTGCGACTGTGAAGTCGCTTTTGCACAACGCCTTTGTAGAAACTTTGTTCCTAAGATTTGTCGAACCTTATCACAGCATACAAAGCCTGCCTTCAGAAAGAAAAAAGCGAGGGAAGAATTGAGTCGTACAAGAAATGATTTTTTTTCTGGAACAAGTTACAAATAGGGAGAGTCGTTTAAGGGGAAATAAAAGAAAACGTTACTACTACGCGGCTGATGTGGTGTCGATTCTCGGTTTTGCTATCCGTCGGATCTAAAAGAACGCGAATAGATTACCGGAATAGCGAGTAGAACTTAAGATATAAACGGTAGTGAAAGATGCACAATACGATCTTCCCGAAGTATCGATTACAATTAACATGTATGAATCGGGACTCGATCCAAATAAATAGAATGGAGAAACAAAATCTCGGCCTTCAAATTCTCGAGCTCGCATTTATGCACGATATTCGAAAATTTATAATAAAGCAAAAAAAAAAGATTTATCTGAAATTATGCAAGAATTTCACCAAATCAGTTGGTGATTGAATACGTTAGTTTTCAAGTGAAGTAAGAGATACGTTACCATAAAAGGGGACTAAGCGGCTCGTGTGGGGTAAAACAACTCACCGGCAACTTTAATTTTTGTAATTCATTTTCTCTTTCTTTAAATAGCAAATCATTTTCCACAAATGTCAAACTTTATTTTAAAGCTTTTTTTAGTGCATTTTCGTTAGTTATAACAAATAAAAAGTGCATTCCTATAAGATTCTCAGTATTCGAAATTTGGTTAGATTGCGTGAAATAAGTCGTGAAAAACTTTACTCGCAGAAGTTTGTGGAAATTTGTGCAATGGGTCATATTTTCTAGCACCCAAACAAGATTTATGCTTCTTTGCCTCACATCTTAGGGTAAAGTCGCTCACATTTTAAGGGGTGTAAATAGTTGTCTGTGAATTAAATGTATGTTTATGCTCCATGGTACGAAAGATGGATATTTAGAGATTATATATTTAAAGCATCAATACCTAATTTGATTTCCCTCTTGCACTTTATTGTAAAAAAACCGAAAAAAACGAGCCGCCTAGCCCCATTTTTTGGTTCTATGCTCTTTTGAACAAACACTTTCTAATGAAATTGTAGATATTCGAATAACAGGAAGTGCAAAATAGTCATTCATTTTGATTCATTTGTCACGAGATATTTTTATAAAATAAGCCCGATCATATAAATTGAAGTAATTCACCTTGCCTGGTTTAATATAAATTATGTGCACAATCACTTTTATAATCAAGAATTTGATTTCCAATTAGGTTCGAGTGTTAGGCGTTTTGAATCGGTCTCAAGAAATCGTAGAATAAATCAAACGAAAATTTGAAACGCGGGTACAGTCTCCGAGTAATTTGTACTTTATATTTTAGATAAGTATTACAAGAAAGCGAGAAAGAACTTGCGGTGTTTCAACTGTCGAATTTCGAGATAAGTAGGTATACAAATATACGTCTACATCGTTAGGTTGTTAATGTAATGTAATATAATTAGTAGCTCGAAAAGTGTTTTATATATTTCAAAGATTTAACAAAGTAAATATATATAAGTACATATACATATATGATTTTGTTAGCTTGCGGTGCGGCGTAGATGTATGAAATTTGTTACCAGTGTTTCCACGCGACAAGACCTTAGATTGTCACTTTTATAGATGTTCAACCACATCTTGCGTTATCGTGCGACTAAAGATATATTGAAAAAAGGAACTTTATTGATGGAGGTTACTGTGTTGTTAAAATAAATAATACGATCACGGGTGTTATACATTATGAATTATGAACTATAAATTATACATTACAAAGATAACATAAAGATTACATTTTAGATTTTGGTTTTCCTAACGATCTAGTCTATTTATAAAAGGGAAGACATAAAATATGAAGTCGTGAGAAAATCGTTCTTGGCTACTTCATGCGAGTCTTCCGTTCTGTCGAGCCACGCGTTTCAAAAATCGTTTCCCTTCCTCGAGAGAGACTCATTTCGGCAATTAGAATATAAAACATAAAAAAAAATGGTCTTGCCGACAGATCGGATATATACCGAGTCTAAAAAGTTCTCCGGCAACGACGACGAGGCGCAAACGCACATATCAGGTAGAGAAGAAACGTTTAAAAATATATAAGATCATCAATGGTATTATTAGAGATATAATTAATAAATTTAAGTAGCTAGATGTTGAACGATTCTATATGATTATAACTATCGTCGTCGTCGTCGTCGTCGTCGTCATCAACTCAGTATCATTATCAGCACTCTGTGGTGTTCTGCGAGTAAATTGGTTCACTTTGATTTTTGGAAATATTTTTTCTGTAAATTGTTCTGATACTGACAAATAGAATGAGAAATTCATTTCAAAGATGGTAAATTATCATTGCTAGGAAATAAACTCTTGGAGGTAAACTTGGAATCTTCCATGGCATGAGTGGCTGACCAAAATCGACTTGGACTACTTAACATCTTCAAAGAACAGAACTTAATCATTAATCCTAGTATCTTCCAATATTAACTTAAATTTTCTAAAAACAAGTTTCTGTTTCTTCCTTCATTTTAGCACTCTGATTTACGTTTTTAATATTTTAGAAACAAAACCGCAGACCTGTAACGATCACTTGCAGCTATGTCCTGTCTAAACTTAAATTTAGAAACGTACGACACGATGATCGACTGTATATACTAAAGTACGTGAGGAACCCGATTATATCGAAAAAAATATGTACACATATGCGGTTACAAGTAGATGAGGAAATTGCGTTAGACAGAGAGGGATTAAAAATTAGGCAAATAATGTAAATATTAGTAAGACATTTTTATGACCTCTTGCATCTGGATCCTTATGTTTGACGCATGCCATTTCTATTATCAACTGTAACCTACAACCTTCAGTCAGTGTCTAAACGAACTAAATTAAAGTTTCATTTCATGAGGCTATACCACCTCCAATAATCAAAAACCCTCTCAAATTTTCTTCAAGTATCTTACTTTTCTTGACTTTATTGAATGACAAAATAAATTCCAGAAAAGCACTTCACGTTCTTGAAAAATAATTTCAAGAAAAAAACAAAATATCAACATAAATTCTAGCAATTTTTAACTAAATCGAGAGCATACCGAGGTTCTTAAATGCAGAATACCCAAATTAATAAGACGCACAATTAGAAGTGTCATTATGTCGACACAAACAATAAAAATCACGAAAGTGATCTTTTTTTTAGCAAATCTCTCACTCTACAGTGCGAGGTTTTTTTGAAATTGTAGCTCCTGCGAGAAGTCTTCTCGATTTAGCTTTGGATTCAAGGTTTTTCCTACTATTCTATTAATAACTATAATAATAATAATAATATTGAATACTATATTATTCACTACATATTACAGTTAGATATATAACAAAAAGAAATGAAGATACTAATAATAAATGAAATGATCAGTCGACTAATGCTTTGTATGGGGAATTTATTTTTCAACTGCTCTGATTTTTCGAATCATGTCTTTTGATGGCCTTGAAATTTTCAGAATTCGTTCACTTATTCAATAGTACAAAGCCATAACTTCTTACTTTAGAAATGCGAAATCAATTTTTTATAAGTGAATTCAAAAGGGGGCTCATATCCCTTCATTATATTATATCAATTTCTTAATTATTAAATTTGTGTGAACAAATAGCTAAAATAAATGTTTATTTAATTTTTATTTGCGTTCAGTAGGTCTGTGGATGTTTAAAGATTTACTAAATTCGTTATAAACAAATTAGAAATGGAAATGATATCATGGCATCTAGCATCGTTTGGTCACTCAATTTCCACAGTTTATATACAAAAAGAATTTTGGAGTTGGATCAAGCAGGAATAATTTGCTATGTCGTAACAAAGTGTGAACAATTATCCACTTTAGCTGTTTGCAATTGAACTCCGTTGTTTTGTGGAATAGGCTACAAATTTTTTGGTATTCACACCTAGTAATTATATTTTGAGACCTGCAAATAATTGATAAATGTTCAAGCTAACGAAATGTATGCTAAATGAAGTATAAATTCGTGGATGAACCACTATTGAATAGGCAAACAATTTCTAAAAACTTGAAGGCGATCAAAGGACATGACTTAAAAAGTAAGGGTACTTGAGAAACAATGCCCCAATATGAAATTTCTCAGAAAAGTGAAAATACAATAAAGAGGGAAGAGTTCGATATTGTTGGTGGTATAAATTTTAATTTAGCCTTGTTCAGGACACAGTGAGAAGTATCGTTTAAAATCCGTTATCCAAGTGCGAATTACGCTTATAAAAATACTCCAAGGTACTAAACTCGCTCTTTGTCAAGCGTTACGGTAGCTAGTGGGGCTACTCTAGACTTGCCGCGTTCTCTGGTAAGAAATTTTAACCGATTCCATGCCACTTTGTAAATTACTGTAACTGATACACTATATCGCTTTCAACTAATTCTCAAACAATCTCTACTTAATGCTCTTGTACTAATATTATGTCCTAAGTAGCAATCAATACTACAAAATATAATCTTTATCCAGGAAAGAAATCTTACTTAAAATTTAGTTTTATAAATCAGTCTTTCTTATATTTTAATCATACATAATAATCGCTATTAGGATAGACCATTCAAGAGCTGCTGAAAATCTGAGATCAACAATCTTCTATGATTTAAAAAATGGAGACTTGTGAATGACTCGTTCTTTAGAGATCCCATATGATAGTTTATACTGGGATTGCTACTTGGGGCCACCAGTTCCGTAAATCGATATTCAAAGTTACAAAAGCGTAATTGCAAGATAAAATGCCGAGAAACCGTGTTCGAAGCTTATGTCGCGAAACAAATTTGAAAAACCAATCTCTACACAAATCCATTTTTCATTCTTATTAGATATGAGCTGTATGATATTTTAGAAGCCAAATGAATCACGCGGATCTCGGTTTTTGTCTTGTTATGCACAGTATTCTTACGACGATTACCACTGATTACTGTTACGCGGTTCTTCTAGCCCAGAGCTTAGGGAGAACCTCAAATTCCTGCATATCTTAAATACTCTTATATACTGCATTATAGCATTGGTAAATAACGATTAGTGATTATCCATTGGTCGATGAAATTAGGGCGAAAGGACTCATATTTGAAAAAAAAATGTTCAAAGTCATGATTTATATTAGTGAACGTGTAACTGTACAATGTACATCAAACCCTGGTGATAGCTTCACCGTCACCTCGAAAATAGTTCTCAAATGGTGATTCGTTAATAAAGATGCGCTGATCTTATATTATTATACCCCCTTCAAAGCTATCTGAAAAAATATTGTTCATTCCGGCTCTTACTCACAAAAACCCTTTGACAACTTTCAAAAATATTTCAATGGTGTCAAAGGTTTTCTTTAATGGAAGAACGTTAACGATACATAGTGCGAAGTTTATTCCTGGGAGGCGTGGATAAATCTTCGTTCTGCTGCATCCTTGAAAAACTTTATTCTGGTTATTGTTAAAGGACTAATAATTATTATATTATGCTATATCAATTATAAATATGTACAGTCTTCTTTGCCCAATCAGGTACTTCGAGATTGTGGCTGTTTTTATAAAGTAGTACTGCCTGGTAGAAGCGCTATTTAATTTAACGTTTCACTGGCATACACGCATTCACATTTCCACCGTAAACCTAAGATTGTCACGTCACTCGTCGCATCAACGTTGAATCAAGTGTAATTAATTGGATGTTGTACAAAGTAAGACGCCTCGCGTTTTCCTTAATCTGAAATCGCGAAGCGTCTGCGTTTTATATGCCGCGTTATTATATCAATACAGATTTAATTATTTTTCAGAGGTGAAGTCGAGACTACAGAAGCATCATAATCGTAATCAGTAACTTTATAAATAGTAATTATAGCCGTGATAGGATCCATTGAGTCATTCGCAGAGAAATGGGATGAATATCTTTTTCATAAAAATTCAGCTCTTGTGTTTATGCAGTCCTTTATTGAATTGCATCAGTTGAGAAATAACTAAAGTTGAATATTCAGAAAATATAAATAGAAAATTTTTGTACTTTTCTTGAGATTCCTTTTTTATCCCCTTTCTCTGGAAGATTCAAATAGTTTTTTAATACTGGAAGGAGAATTATTTATGGATCAGTAATGAGTCCTTTTCAGGTAGGAAATGAAAGCGTTGAAGGAAAGAAGGATAATTTTATTTTCGATTTTTATTTGGTTTTTCTTTTTAATTCTTGTTGGACGAGATTCCACGATGAAGCGGACGAAAGAAGTAATATGAGCGTCGCGCGATGGGTATATAAGTTATTTTAAAAACAGCTGTACGCATTGTTCCGTACTAAGTACGGCTATAGAGCTATCGAATAATAATTTATCATTTAGAGATAAAATTAATAGAATAAATACAAATACATAATTATAAAGGAGCACGAACGAAGAAGGCCTGCATCGACCATGACCCCTCCCCGTCCAGTTCCCCGACAATCCCAACAACCACCGCCCATCCAACACAGGAAAACATTGTAATCTATTGTAGATTGTTGTAGATAAACTATACGGTTTAACCGTACATTGTTACTTTTTGTCGACAATATAAAATACACAGATATATAAGTATTTACCTCGAGTTGCGACTTATTCCTCAAACATGTTTCGATACGACCTTCCTTTCATTTAAGCAAATTTTGTCTTTTGTTTTCAGCCAATGAGAAAGTGAAGTACATCAATTTTTCAAAGTGTTAGTAATAGTTCTATTATATCTTCGGTGAGTTTCAATCAGCTTAAACCAGTTTCAACCTAAAAGTTCTTGTACCCTTGAAGAAAATTACACTTACGTATTTAAAGTCTATGTTTAGCAGGTTTTATTTTACAATTGAGCCTGAATAAAACAGTCTTGTAAAAGAATTTCATTAAATGAATTGCGTTTGTTTTATGATGAATTTTGTATCATTGAGAATGATTTTTTGTCAATAAGGTTATTCAGGATGTGCACGTGCACCCTTCATAAGACGCATGGTGTTCATTAAAAAAAAATTCTTTTATAATGCGACTCAGCTTTTAAAGTAGAAAATGTAAAAAAAGGTATTCTGAAAAAAAATTGAGGACAAGAACTGTTAGGTTTGAAAATGGTTGAAGCTTACCGTGATTCAATTATTAAAATTTTTATTCGATTCAGAATATTGACGATACTACTTACTTCAAAGTATTTTATTCTTAAGATGAAGAGGGTTAAAACCATAGAAAATGTTTTATTTGATTTCAATATTGACTATGAAAAAAATATATTTGCGAAAAAATTTCAGTGACTATAATGACCTGAAGGTTTTATAGAGAAACTTGTAAAATTCTCCTAAACGTCTTTCAAGTTAACATTTTGATGAAAAAATAGAACTCTTTGATATTTACAGGCCATTATGTTCACTGACATTTTTAAACCGTAAATATGTTATATAAATTATTCTGTGAGGAAACTACTAAGGGTTTTCTCTACCATAATATTTTTGTTAAATAAGTTATTTGATTTATTACTATTTTCTGTCAACAATTATATCATCCTATTCTTTCTAGTGTAACTCGGGAATTTGTAATCATCATTTTATTTCATTTATTGATATGTGCTAAGGATATTTTTTTTAGAAGGTCAGAAAAATGTATTCGATCGTTTTGAAAATCATTGACAAAGTTAGATACCTATTTTAATGTTATAAAAAGCAAAGTATATAATCAAAATTCGTTAACATTTTCCTCAAGAAGAGTGCGTATAGTTTTTTGTAATATGTCAAAATTAAACACAATTACTTCCACAAGATGCTTTTTCTAAAGTACTAAAAAAAAGTTGTACTCGTATTTTCTTTTTTGCTTCCTTCCTCTAAAATACCCAAACATTTTGTCATCAGAAATATTTTTGTTTCAGAACGGCGACACAAATTTTCTTATTTCCAGTAGATATCAACATTATCTTGATCAAAAATAATTAATAATTGAACTTAAAGCGATTTATCAATTGCCTTATAATTTATTATAGTGATTTCAAAACATTTTCGGATGTAAGAAAACCTACTGCTATTTGAGGATTTTTTGTGGGTATTATTGGCATATAGGTATCAAATAAACTGTAACGAGTAAGTTGTTTCATAATCATTTTATTGAGATTCTATTTCATATTGCATATTAAGTATGACATGCTATATATTTCAAATCATAATTTTTAATTCTTATTACATATACAATATACACGTGTATTTAGTTCCTCGCTTTACTTACGTTTACTTGAAAATCAATCAATTACGGTCAATTTATTGGTATTAAAATAGAACTTGTCATAGAATTTTAGAATCGCAACAATTTTTTTGGTTTCTTTATTCTTCATGAAAAGTATTCTACTTATTGAAAATTATTGATATTTATATTTTGTAGAAGAATGAATCAGAAAGAATTTAAATTAATATTCTTAATTACTTTCATAAAATTGTCGAAGATAGTTTTCAGCAAAAAGACAATCATACTTCGTAAAAGAACACTGAACTATAATTATATAAATTTAACCACTTGTAATTAATTTATTCGACCCATTCAGTTACACAAAATTCCTGACCTTTTAAAATTCACAGAAACTCTCAACTGATGCAGACAATCGAGCAGAACGTAATATTTGTTGCAGATTCCCAAAATCGATATATAATTTTGACCTGGGCAATCACATTATTTTTTTAAAACGCCAAAATATTCTAAACCTTTTCAACATCAATTTTTATTACAACTTTGCCTCAGTGAAAAATACCTTGCCCTTGATTAACAGAATGTTTAATAATAAATTCTGGGATACAGGTATGTGTTTTCGGTCTGCTAACCGTATTGAGAGAAGATAAGAGATCAACAAATATATTTAAAAATTGCTTCTAAAATAATTAAATTTTTTATATTAAACCTTAATTGAATGTTGGGGAGTTGAACTTTTTTTATGTTTATAAATATAATTATTGATAATTTCAATGTAAAGGATTTATGAAATAGGACTTTAAAATTAATATTAATAGAAACGCTTAAAACTTAACTGAACAAACGTTTCAGGATTTCCAGAATGTATACAATATACTATAAATAATTTAATTCAATTTAATCAATTTAATTTAATTTATAACATTTATAAATTTAGTACAGTTTACTTATATACATAAATACTATTTCAAACAAAGTATCTTCTCTACATTATAGATTAGGTGTACATATGTACCCCATCAGTCAACATCTTTTTTAACGTAATGCGCATATAATTCTTTCAATTTGACATTTGACTTGGTAACTCTGAAATAACACTAGGCTTGGCTTATTTTTTCCAAATCATCTAAATTTAGGAAATTCAAGGTATGAAGGTTTACAAGCCAGGGTAAATAAGACTTGATAAGTCCACCTAACGCCTTCATGCCTTTTTGTAACAGTACGTTTTTTTAGAGCTATTTGTATCTGCCTCCAAATCAAGTCCCCATATTGCTCAAATTTACTACAGACACCAGATTGTACTATGAAGTTTTTCAAACATTATAATAACGTTTTGGGTACGCACCGCCTACCGATAAACCAGTCTACTTTCAAATAAAATGAGTATATGCGTTTGAGAAACGTTATGTGTTCTACTTGCATGTGTTCGTTATTTTTTATTACGGATCAATTGAACTCTAAATTGATTATTCTTAAGGAGAAAAGAAATTTAGTATATGTTAACGTTTTTTAAACGTTTGCAAAACGTGAACTTGCCATATCAGTTAATTTTTTTTCTTTTATTTCTCATCAGTTGAATCCTGCATTAATTATTCTCTTGAAAAAAATTCAAAATGTTATATAAAAAATATAAAAAATGAAAATAGTTTCACTCTTACCCTGTGAAGTAGCAAGTTTTGCGTAGTCTGTTCAATTTTGTTGACTTTATCCACAGTTTTAGACATTATGTGCTCCACATTTATTTCCTTCATGTATGTATATATTTTTCATAAAATACGTGCAAACTTTTTTAAATTCAAGTAATATTGATTAATTGATGTATCTACAATAATAATCACTCTAAGACTACATGTTTTGACATGAACGGATTCGAATTTGAAATGAAGATGCCTAGTCAACACGGTAGTGATTGAATTGTAGGGTCCAAACGGTGGTGTAGCTGGTAGCATATGGTATACCCAAAGGAGACAAGTTAGTTTATTCAAAATATGCTTTATTAGGTTCATCAGGATATATAAAATAATGTGAATATATTTCTTTGCATATACTTAATTCTAATGTGTATTTTTAGATACACATTTTTTATTCACCTTGTACAAATATTTTTCTGAATATGAGTCATATTTTCGAAAAACGTATTGCACTTTATTCAATTATAAACAATATGCGCAATATAATAAACTATTTGTGAAAATCAATCAATCATATAAGTACATACAATATTATACGTATCAAATAGTCTAAATATTTGCTTTGTTTACACTTTCTAAGTCTTTTGAATTCAAGAAATTCAAAATTTGTATGATTATAAACCACGGTAAATGGTCCGGTTTAATTAGGCTATCTAAAACAGCAACACTGTTATCTAACGTTACTCTTCTCTTTAGTGCTATTTTAATTCGCCGTTGTATAAAATCTCAATATGCAGGAAACGTCCGACAGATCCCTGAATCTGAAATTCCTATCAATTCTTGGTTTCTTGCATATGATACTAATTTCTTCATTAGCTGATCTAGTAAATCATAAAAGCTAATATTCCCCCAGACTATTTTCATCTTCAGATACTCCATCTCTTTTTTACAGTTTTCATAAAACTTCAAACACCTGGTCTCAATTATTTTCGTATTTAACTCACTAATTTGGAAATTATTCCCGCTTCCCATTTTCACAATCGCTTCAATGATAAATGCAGCTAATTTATTACAGTGGTCTTCCAACGATTTAATAGCGTAGTCCAGAGCAGTTTTACCTATTTGATTTACAACGTTAAAATCCAGAAATTGGTCCATGATAATCGCAAAAAAATCATTGTATCCGCAATTGATTTTGCGTTTATATCAGTTCCCGCTTGGATTAACTTTGATATAACTTTTTCGTTACAATACATTATCGCGTAATGTATGGGCAGATTACCAGTTAAAAATTTTTTATTAACTTCTGCTCCGGCATTGAGTAAAATTCTAATAATGTTCGGAGTACCTTCCGCGGCAGCTAAATGCATTGCACTCAATCCTTTATTATCAATTGCATTCACATGCGCGCCATAATGAAGAAGTTTCTTCAATAAAACATCATCATTTCTGTGCGCTGCGAAATGAAATGGAGATCGAACACTATTATCGGAATTTAATGTCACACCCGCTTCGGAAAGTGTATTTATTATTTTAGCCTGTTTCTGCATTTGAGATTCACTGAAAAAAGAAAGTGTATCTCTTCTTTTGTCGTTTGTGCGAATCTTTCCGAATACTGCATACACTGAGAGGAAGTATTAGTCGTGGTTGCCCATTTTTATTTGCAAAAAAGCGTCACAAGTATTTTTTTTAGTCTATCATCTGAACACCTACGTCCTTATACTTAGATTAACTGAGTAGCGATGATTAACGTATTTAATAAAACTTACAAATTCCGATTAGTCGGTCTGATTTGTAGCCGGGACTATTTTCATGCATTCCCACATTGTATCGATCTTATAATAGA
>JAUMHM010000050.1:13753783-13765928 GCA_032362435.1 Melikaiella ostensackeni | reverse complement strand
AAGAATTGTAACGATTGGCTCAATAAATTTTTTTAAATCGACTCAGTCCTATTACTTTCAGGACAAACCCTGTATTAGTCGTAATTATTACTGTTTTGTAGTTCTTCTTTACAGATCATCTTCAATGAACATACTGAAAATGTTCATGTATTTATTTATCAATCATTAATTGTTTAAACAATTCGTACTTGTGAAAACAGTAATTTTTTTCACATTTTGTCGCAAATTATTGGTGTTCTCATAATGACATGAACTAATAAGGCAATATAAAATATTAAAACGATCGATACACTTTGTTTTTAATTGTTCAAACAATTTTTATGGTTAAAATGTAACTTTTGAGAAAAACAAGGCAAAAAAATAACTTTTTTGCACATTTTTCAACAAACTCTATGGATTTCTAGTATGCCTTGTAGTTATGACACTCACATAATCTTTTTAAGAATTTCAATTTGTTTAAACAATTTTTGTGGACAAAATATCATAAGTTTACACCCACACGCATCGATTTTCAATTTCAACTTCTTACTTCATGCCATTCAGAAAAAGTAGAAGCTTTGGCTGTTTGATATAAAAAATTGTTTGAATAAATGAAAATTGTGTAAAAAATCATGAGTAAGTAATAACAAGTGACGTAATAAGAGGAGCTAATAAAATTTGTTTCATAATTTGCAAAAAAACTGCACACTTTCCTGTCTTTATCCGGTCAAAAGTTAAATTTAAACCATAAAAATTGTTTAAACAATTAAAAACAAAGTGAATCGATCGTGTTGATTTTCGATTCAAACTCATTAATTCATGTCAGTGCATTGAATCAACCATATTGATTTTTCATATTAGCTTATTAGCTCATGTCATTATAAGAATACAAATAATTAACGATAAAATGCAAAAAAGATTGTTTAAACAAATAAAATTTGTTTAAACAATTAATTGACAATGAATAAATGTATGAAACTTTTTAATTCATATTAATGGCATTAAAAGCCATAACTTATATTTTTTTCATCCAAATCGGTTATGCCGTTCTCGAGAAAAAACTGTTTTTCATTTCTTTTACCCCCATGACTCTCATAAAAAATTTTATCTCACATCAATGGCAACGAGTTGTAACAATCTCAAGGAGATCCTAGCGGGGCAGCACATACATGCTTAATCTGCTGTGCCCAAATATGAAATTAAATTCTTGTGAACCTGAATCAATTCAATTTATATTAAAATATATTAACATATATATTAAATGAAATGCATATTAACATAAATAAACAAACAACATATAATTTCTGTGAAGAAAAAAAACGTATACGCATCGTTTTGAAAGTCGACGTTGACCAACGTTTTGTTGAATCAACAAAAACGTTTGTTGGTATTTGTGACAGACCAATTTTGAAATAAAAAAGGCAGAAAAAATAAATTACGCAAATAGATTTGAGATTATTGCATTTCTTTTCTAAATTGGTACTTTTTCAAATTTCAGGTACACTTTCAAGTCCGAACGGATTATAATTTAAAAGTTTTGAAATTTTTACTTATGCATTTCTTAATTCATAAAAGAGTAAGCATACATTTACTTCTTTGGTAATCCTGAAGAAATTACCTTGGAAAATACTAAATGCTCCCATTTCAATTTTGGCCTGAGCTGCAAAAAGTGTTTAGACATCGTTCTGGTCTTTAATTTTGACGTATGTATTGCAATTTTGTCGAAAAAATCCTTTTCTTAAAAAATCATGGTTACGAGATCTGGCATAAATTGTTGTTGAAAATCTGATTGGCTGCGATACTGCGTGAATATGACTTTTAGTGTTTTTTTTCAGTTTGTTTTTTCCCAGTTATTTGCTGTTATTATTATAACACATATTTCATCAAAATAAAAAAAATGAGAATATTACACTAATTGCAAGCTATACTTACCACTAAAAACTCAATTTTCTGGACTTTTGTAAATTACAATTACTAAGTAAGGAATTTAAATTTTAAAGATGTATTTCTGAAAGAGAAAATTTGAATTTTACATGATTTTTTAAATAATAAAAGCAACAATTCTGTTCTTAACTTTTTGATCACATGTTTTAGAAATGACAAAAGGACTCTATTTGTATCCTCTTTGCCATATAAAATGAGGCTATATGTATTTATCTATTAATAAATATTACGAAATCTCTCAATCAATTTAATAAATCAAAATTTTCAAATATGTTATTTTATATAATGATAAAATATATTAATCTGAACGTTTCTAAACATTAGTGATGAGAGAGAAAACTTTAATTGTAAATGATTTTTCACTACTGGGAAATAATTCTTTTTTTTTCAACATTTTGCTACCAAACTATAATGTGTAAACTTTTTCACACTTTCAAAGAGGTAAGAAAAATGATATAATGGACAAAAATTAGAATATCTTAATTTACGAAATCGGTTATAGTAAAAAAAAATATTCGGTACCTATATCGTAAACAGTACCGAAAATAAGATTTCTGGAAAATTTGCTAATGATTTAGGATTTATTTTAAAATATTACTTTTTAAGTTTTGAAGATTTCAAAATATGTTGAAAAAGAACCTGGAAGATTTTAAGACCATTTTTTTTATTTTGCAGGATTTGAAAAAAGTTTAGGGAAACTTTGAGTTCTTTCAAAAGATATCCAGAAGTATTAAAAGTATTCAAAAGATCTCAAAATGATTTGAAACTTGGAAAGGTCTCAACAAATTTGAATACAAAATGCAGATTTTTTAAGATTTCGAAAAAGGAGCTTTTCAAGAATTTTGAAACGTTTCAAGACATTTAAGAAGATTTTCGTAAGATTCCTGGGAAAATTTCAAATGATTTTTCATTTTTAGAAATAAATGGATTAATTTTTTCGAATTTTCTCTCATATAATTATTGTATGAAAGAAAATTGGAAATGATTTCGAAACACTTCAGATTATTTCCTAAAATGTCGATAAAAAATGCATAAGGTTTTAAAGTATAATTTTCGAAAAAATTCGAGTAAGTTTGAGATATTTAAAAGTTTTGAAAGGATTCAAAAATAATTTTAATCTTGAAAATATTTCAAAGAATTTAAAACAAAATGTAGATTTTTGAAGATTGCGAAAAAAAATCTTTTAAGAATTTTGAAAGATTTCAGGAGAATAAAAAAATGTCTTAAGATTTCTGGTCAAAATTTAAATAATTTTTTCATTTGAAAAAACGAATTTTAAGAGAAAATTAAAAAAAGAATTAAAAATCATTTCAGAAGATTTCTTAAATTATTGAAAAGAATGTAGAAGATTTTAAGGTTATTTTCTTGATTTTGCAGGATTTTGAGGAAATTTGTTTGAAAAATTCCGATTATTTTAAAAGATGTTTATAAGGTTTACAAGTTTTTGAAAGATTTCAAAATAATTTAAAACTTGAAAAGATTTCAAACAATTTAAAACAAAATATAGATTTTTGAAGATTCCGAAAAAAAATCTTTTTAGGAATTTTAAAAGATTTAGAGAGAATAAAAAGATTTTCATAAGATTCCTGGAAAAATTTCAAATGATTTTTTATTCTGCAAAATTAATTTCAAGGAAAAACTGTGAGAGTTTCGACAACATTTCAAATGATTTCTAAAATTGTCGAAAAAGAATCAGGAAGATTTTAAGGCACGTTTTTAATTTTGTAGGGTTTAAAACAAAAATTTAGAACAATTAGAATCATTTAAAAAGATATTTAGAAGGTTCAAGAATTTCGAAAAGATTCACAAATAGTTTAAAACTTAACAGGATTTCAAACACTTCAAAGCAAAATGTAGGTTTTTGGAGATTTTCAAAAAAAGGCTTCTTCAGAATTTTGAAGAGAAGAGAAAAAGAAGACAAGAGAAAAAAAATTTCCTAATATTCCTAGGACAATTTAAAATTATTTTTGTTCCAAAAAATCAATTTTAAGATAATAATAAAAAAAGATTTCCAAAATTATTGGAAAAGAATCTGGATGATTTTAAGAAAGTTTTTAAATTTTGCAGACCTAAAAAAATGAAAAGAATTAGAATCATTTTAAAAGATATATTAGAAGATTTGAAATGATTCGGAAAGAATTTAAATCGCTAAAAGATTTCCAACAATTCAAAACAAAATGTAAATTTTTGAAGATTTCGAAGGATGAAACTTTCTAAGAATTTTGTAAGCTTCCGAGAGAATAAAATTTTTTCTTAAGATTCCTTGGACAATTATAAATTATTTTTTTATTTTGAAAAATTAAATCAAAAAGAATATTTAAAAAAGTTTTCAAAATGTAGTTAAGGTAATTTTCTTAATTTCGCAGAATTTTAAAACTAAATTTAAGAAAAAATTCGAATAATTTTAAAAGATATTTAGAAGTATTGAAAAAATTTCTAAATTAATTAAAAAATTAAAAAGATTTAAAAAAATTTTAAACAGAATGATGATTCTTGTAGTCAGCATGAATCAATTCGAATGGCAAGTGACTGCCATTTTACCTCATTTTTGTTTTGTATTGAACATTATTTTTCCCCTCAAACCGAAAAATTACATATGCACGTAACGCGTAACTTACTATATGATGTCAGTGTTGTAAAAATAAATGTGACATCCCCGTAACAATAATATATCATCTAGCTAAAAATTTGAGTGTGCCAATGTACCTTCGCTCCAAAATTCTCTGAAACTCCTTTTATTTGTTAATTGTTAATATGAATGCAATAGGGGCGAATATTTTTCAATTTCAACATTTTCGCGCTCATTTGGATCATTGGTAACCATTGGTAGCACTGCGTACTATGGCTGACTCATGCGCACGCTTAAGTGCGTAGAAACAGAAGACAAATGTGTCATGACTATCACAAAGTGTAGCGACAAAATAGAAAATCATATCAATTTTCCTGAATAAAGTCTCTAAGACTCAGAGTTTTCCGAAAATAACTTTAAATTTGCCTTTCAAAATTCCTGCTTTATACTTGTAATTATTTAAAGTAAGTGTCTTTTATGGTTCTACGAGTTTCATTGCTTACCCGAGAGAAACACGTGGCGGCGTAACCTCATTTGGAGTCAATAAAAAAACCTTTAATTTCCGAGATTTCGGAGCAAATATGACAATCTTCCACGACGAGGTAGAAATCGAGGATTTCGAATACGACGAAGACGAGGAGACTTATTATTATCCCTGCCCTTGCGGCGATCAATTCCAAATATCAAAAGCTGACTTGATAGCCGGTGAGGACGAAGCAACTTGTCCGTCGTGTTCTCTTGTCGTTAAAGTTATTTACGACAAAGAAGCTTTTGCTTTAAACGCAGAGGAAGTTTCCAAGAAAGAGGATAAACAACAAGCGAAGCAAACTGCATAGGTATTATTTTATTTATTACATAAAACGTACATGTAGTTTGTACAGATTTTTGAACAAACATAACCTAAAAGTGCTTAAAATTATTTAGAGATTATTGAATTTATATCTTTTGAGTACTAATATTTTTTAAGACAAGATTATTATTTCAAGAATTTAACGTTCTATTTTTGTTGACATTTTTGGCACTTCAAGAAGCAAAAGATATTCTTTTCAAAATGTTCAAAAAAAGTGTATAGTCTGTACTTTGGGCTCCTGCGCTTCTGTCTGACAAATTCATAAGTTATAAGGGCAGAATAATAATAAAATTAATAAAAATTTATTTTCTGGACAAGAAGTGCACTTGAAATTTTTATAATTTATAATATATCTATCTAAAATACTTACTAAATAATATCTGTGATATACAAAAAATTTGAAAAAAGGATAAGGATAAAAATAAATGTGAATAGTAAAAAGAATTAAATAAAAGTGATAAATTGTAGTGTGTAATAAATGTGAAATAAGCATAAAAATTCAAAATAAGTTTTAAGTGTGGTAGTAGGTGCTACATTTTATAGTGATTAATTAATTTCGATTTCTTTTAAATTGCAATCTATCCCCAATTCTCCAGTTTTTCCCAGTTTGAATTTCAAAGTTATTCTTCAGTTGTTTCAAACACTTATCTTATTGCAATTCTTCAATTTTTATTCAATGAAATTATTTATTAGTAGCAATAAATGAACGCGCGCATTCACGTCCTTTGCTTTTTATTTTCTAACACTTGAAATATAAACAATTTATAAACCCATTATTAAACAAATTTTTAAATATTAACAGTTTTACCAATTTTTGAAACCATAATAAATAATTTCAAATTGAAAGCGTTTGAAATTTAAGAAAAATATATCGAACGATTTTGAATTGAAATCGTTCCAAGTCAAACAATCTTAGTTTAGGTAAAATTTCGAAAAAAGGACAATATTTCGAATGGAATAAAAAGGAATTGAACTTGTATCATTTCCAAATAAAAGCGTTTAAAATTGAACAATTTGAAATTAAAAGTGTTTGAAGTTGGAAAATTTTAAATCAAAAGATTTCCAAATTGAAAAATCGCAGACTAGAATTTTTAAAATTAGACAATTACATTAGAAATGAGTTGACATTGTATTATTTCTAATTGAAAGTGTTCAAAATTAACCAATTTTATTTTGAAATTAATATCGAAATTGAATGATTTCAGATTAAAGTTTCGAACATAGGACAATTACAAAATGTTCAAAATTGAATAATTTCAGATCAGAATTCTGAAAATTGGATCAATTAAAATTCAAAAGAATTTAAATTGTATTATTTCTAATTAAAAGCGTTCAAATTTAATAATTTAAAGTTCGAAACTTTTGAATTTGAATATCTTTCAATTCGAAGCGATTGGAATTTGACATTTTGAAGTTGACAACTAAATTAAATGGTTCAAAGTCAAAGATTCTGAAATTCTATAATTTTGAAATTGTTATGTTAAGAAATTATAATTTAATATTAAAACTGATTACACACATTTTTTTAAGATCAAAAAATAAATTCACCGTTTAAATTCAATCGTTCAAAAATGAACAGTTGACAATTGTCAACAATTTTTGTCATTTTTATTTTTTTGGCAATTAATTCATTTGTTTTGTCAATTTGTTTATTTTTTGTAATTAATTTATTTTTTATCAAACTGTTAATCATACCTTTTATACTTTTCAAAATTCATTTATTTCAATTTTAATTGCAGAATCAAAACTGATGAAAGGGAAAAATTGAAAATTCAGCGTTCAACATGAAAATTCAGAACTCTAAAACTGTAGCCATTCAAAATTAACGAAATTATTCAATTACTGAAGTATCAATTTCAGATAGTTCAATTTTTATCTATTTTGATTCTAAACAACACAGTTTGTAACTTTTAAATTTCAAATCGTTTAATTTGGAATGATCATTCATTCTTCAAAACTTTCAATCAAATATTTTTCAATTTTTAAGGATTCATTTCTTTAAATTTTCAACCACAAATCGAACAATTGGAAGATATCACATTGAGAATTAATAAAAGAAGAATACAAAACAAGATCGCTATGATTCTAATTTTTTAAATTGCACAGTTTCAAGTGTTAGAATTCGAAATTGTGTTTTTTTTTTAAGTTGAGTTTGAAATGTTCAATATTTTGTAACATTTTCAAATAAAAAATAATTCAATGTTCAATGCCCAGTTGTAAAATCTTCTCACTTTTAAGGCTTAAATTTTACAAATTATTGTATTAATTTTTCATTGTTTTGAATTGATTTTAGATACATTTAATTCAAAATTGTTTACTAAAAAATCCTTTAAACTGAAAATTATGCAGCTATCATGTATTTCAATTTGACATTCGACAATTTAGTAGAATTTAAAAAACCAGACAATGACGTTTAAAATTAAAACCAAACAATTTGGAATATTCAAATCGAAATTCATTAAATTGAAAACTGACTAAAATTGAAAACAAGTTAGAATATTTAAATTTGAAATAATGAAACTTGAAGTGTGACTATCAAAGCTTCCAATATGAAATTTTGCAATTTTGCAAGATTTAATAGGTAAATTGTCCTGAGATTTTTAACGAAACTACTATCGATTTGGGAGGATTTCAATTTAAAATTGATGAATCATGAAGGCTATCATTTAAAAATGTTGATTTTTAACCTGAAGTTATTTAAAGAAAAAAAAACCTAAGCTTTTCTTCCAGTAAAAAAAGAAATTATCATTCCCTTTAAAATCCGTTCTGTTGCCCTTGTAGAAAAAAAGTATTTGGATCAAAGTCTAAATTTTCCATTCTATGTCACGCTTTTATTTTCAACTATTATTTGTTTAGGGGTCCTATTTATTTAAGCATCCCCGTTATAACCTTTAAAATCTAGGAGCAATTTCAAATGAAAAGCGATCATCAAAAGAATAATTTTTCATTTTAAGCTACTCAAATTGTTAACAATTTTAGATTTAATTCATAAAATTACATGGTTGCAAATTTGAATCGTCAAAAACGCATTCGAAATTGAATAATTTCGTTTTGAAACTTTATAAATTAGGTAATTTTAAGTACAATCGTTCGAAATTGAACATTTTGAATTTAATCCTTTAGGCTTAATGGTATAATAATAATAAATAATCTCATTAAATGAAAATTGAAGAATTGCAAAAAGAAGTGTTAGAAACGACTGAAGAATAACTTTGAAATCAAAACTTGGAAATTATTGACAGATTTCAATCTAAAAGATGTCGAAATTGATTAATCACTATAAAATTTGAAGCCAGACTTCAAATTTATTTAACATTTTTATATTTATTTCACATTTGATTCATTCCAGAATAGATCGTCTAGACGTCGTTGCGACGTGATTTCAAACAAACTTGATGTTGAGATATAATGTTCCTGGATGTTTCTAGAGGCGAATTTCACTATTTATGTGCGTTAATATTTGATTCCGTTTGTAAAAATGATTTTCAAATAGTGATATGTACTGAGAAAATGGCGAGTTCGCTGCATCAAAAAATTCTGTTGCTTCAGATGAAAGCATAAAATAATTTTAATCAGTCCAAAATTATATTATCATTTACGAATTTAAGTTTCATGCGGTGACAATATATTTTCATTTAAGAATTAATGTTACTATTAGAAGCAATTACAAAATACTGCTTCGAAGTGTCAAATTTTGATGTTTTCAACTTGATATTTCTCCGTCATTATTATCTAAAAATAATGACTTTCAACTTTTTATAAAAGATACGTACCTAATATTAATAATTTTAATCAAAGGCTGGAAGAATTACATACCTTTATATATCAAATTGGCTAGTGAAAGTGGTCGCTTTGTTCGATTAGACTTCGTCGGGTTTTTATTTCAAACTACTTTGAAAATCACGTAAATATAACCCTTTTCGAGCCATTACGAAGCGGAATAACAATATGATTGAAGTTGGCTCTTAAAATGCGATTGCTCTACATTTCAAACTAAATAATTTCTTTAATTTGGAAGGTTTTCTTAGAAATGAAATCCTGTTTTTATTTGTTTTATTCATATACTCTAACAGTAATTAAATATATTTATATGGCGTGAATCGCATTTTGAGAGCTAAGTTCATTCATATTGTTATTCCGTTTCGTACCGGGTAGAAAAGGATTATCTATAGGCAAATTTCAAAGTAGTTTCAAATAAAAACCGGGCGAGGAACTCTAAGAACATGCAGGAATATTATACCTCAACATCAAATTTTTTTGAAATCATATCGCAACAACGTCTAGACGATCTATTCTGGAATGACCCATTTATCACACACTAAAATTTATCATTTTTATTTTATTCTTCTTATTATTTACATTTCTTTTTATGCTTATCTTTATACAAATTGACTGTACATTACAGATATTTTTTATTAAGTATTTTAAACATTTTTCCAAATTTCGTTTAGAACATGTGTACTTATTTATGAATTATTTCGCTATGGCTTGGAAAATTTGAACAGATTTAGCATATTTAGAATAATGTTTATATATCTTGGAATGAATTATAAAAATTTCAAGGCCATTTCTTGTCCAGAAAATATAGTTTTATCAATTATTTAATTATTCTGCCCGTATAACTTATGTATTTGTCAGGTAGAAGCGCAGCAGTGCCACCAGCGGATTAGTTCCGGTCTGGCATTACACTTTAGCCAGCGCTTTTACAAGCAGGTGGATAGGACTGGGTAATACACAATTAATAAAGATAAACTTTATTATACAGTTTATTAAAATTACAAACTCTTATAATCATAAACAAGCTTTATAGTAAAATTCTATGTTTGTCAAACAGGCAATAATCTGTTAAAGAATCAAAACTCAGAATGGCAGGCCGAGGAAGAGGAAGAGGCAAACCAGCCATCTCTATTCCCACAGACCAGTTAGGAATTACAAAAGAGTCACAGCCTCCTCAAGTTTTGCATCCACCTCCGAAATTTCCACCCTTACTCTACAAACCGATTCCATTTGGTATTACTACCGAATTAAGTTATCTATTTGAGTTAAAAAGGGATTACGCTGAGACCGTGAGAGAATCCGAATACAACGTCCAACCAGTTGTAATAAAAAAGGACATAGAACGTTATTCTGATCGCTACCTGGCAATGGACACGACTGGTTACGAATCAAGATATGATTGGACAAGAATGCCAGGAGAGTTAAAACCTTTTGGTAAGAAGCGTAAAGCTGCGGACAGCAATGGCACTTCTGTAAAAAAGAGAAAGGAAGTGAATATTGAAGAAAAGTTGAAAGAACTCGAGAAAAAAGAAACTAATCAGCTGTCGGATGTTGAGGAAGATGCAAAGGAAGAGGAAGAGACCGAAGAAAAAGATCCTGACGAGGTCGTTGAAGACGATGAGGAGGATGTTGATGAAGAAATGGACGATGGGACCGATTATGTTAATAATTATTTCGATAATGGGGAAGGCTATGATGAAGAAGAGGATAATATGGACGATGGGCCTGTATATTGAGGTTTATACACTTTTCTTTTTGTAATTCTATTCCTTTTTCATGAAAGTAGTGTTTTATATAATACAGTAATCTTATTTACTTTACAATAATTTAATCTTAAGCTAAAAACATTTGGTTCTCGCATTTTATTTATTTTCTTATCTTATCCTTTCATTTTCAAATTTGAAAAACAGAATTAATAACTTTGATCTAACCATAAAAAAATGTAGTTTAATTTAAGTTTGTACAATATTTTTGGTCTAATGTTTTCTACATTCTCATAAAATTGTAGTGACCTCTTTTGAAATAACAGGGTAAGAAGAGAGTCGCTGTCAGTTGATACATTTAGAAATTCTCACTCGGTTGGAAGGTAAAAAAGATTTCTACGTTTACTGCTTTCACTCAATAACTTGAAATGTTTACCTTATTTGTTAATAGTAAGTACGATCAAAATTTA
The DNA here is from genome assembly GCA_032362435.1 of Melikaiella ostensackeni. Taxonomy (NCBI): domain Eukaryota; kingdom Metazoa; phylum Arthropoda; class Insecta; order Hymenoptera; family Cynipidae; genus Melikaiella; species Melikaiella ostensackeni. The sequence goes on along the minus strand of JAUMHM010000050.1, from coordinate 13,754,636 downwards.
CTGGAAATTTAATATCTAATGAAAATTCTAAAATTTATTTGAATTTGATACAATTTACAAAATATTTCATTTTATTCGGCAGACTTGTTAACTCTCCGATTTCTGAACATGTTTTTACACTGGCATTGATTATTTCAACGAAGAGCAATTAAAGGTCAAATGCTATTTAATTTAATGAAGTCTCTCTGATAAAACGTATTTCAAACAAATTGAGCGAATCAGCAGTGAATGATTCAACTGTGTATTTTCAATTTGGCAAATGAACTAACATCGAGACTAACAAGAAACAAAATCTGATTGAATCAAATAGCCTGAATTTAATTACCGATTAAAATAAAATATAAATGTGTTAGGTAAATTAATTTATTAATTTTAATTAATTTAATTACCGATTAAAATAAAATATAAAAGTGTAAGATGAACGCCCCAGTAATCGTGACCTTAGTCCCAGTAATCGTAACGCCACTTTTCTTGCTTTTCATCTAATTTGAATTAATTGAAATTCCTTTTGATACTATAAAATGCTAAAAATAAATACGTTCAATCATTAAATATATAAAAATAAATAAAAGTTGAAAGGCTTAAAAGGTTAAGGCTAAAAATAAATACGTTCAATCATTAAATATTTCTTTCAATATATTTGTTGAAAGAATATTCAAATCATAACCAAAGAACCCCGCACAAACCTTATGGGAAGCTGCCCTCCGTCAAATTGGCTGAAACTTTGGGAAAATGAAGTTTTCGTCACCCCGAACAAAAGTCTCCATGGGCACATGAAGATCCTATGAGTAGTTTCGGAGTTATGGGACCTCCAAGTTCCAGATTTTCAATGATTTTGCGCGTGTGGGTAGAT
>JAUMHM010000050.1:13717061-13746279 GCA_032362435.1 Melikaiella ostensackeni | reverse complement strand
CATATTATTGGGATTTTCTAATAGTATCAAAATCCGGTCACTACGCGAAAAAGTAGCGTATTGGGTTCCTAAAAAAGTATAAATAATTTGGATTCGATAGATGTGCAGCTTGATTATCCGCGCTCGGAAAAAATGTTTAAAATTTAGATTTACTTATGTAAATATGAGAAGAATTTTTTCGGATATTTGAAAACCTTCCAGGGACAAAAGTGCACAAGAAAAAAATAGCCAAGACCTGGGAATCGAAATGGGAAGTACAGCGAATTTTTAATTTCCAATTTCGATTCCTGGGTCTTTACGGTTTTTTTCCTAATGCTTTTTTGTCACTGGGAAGTTTTCAAGTTCCCGAAAAAGTTCTCTTATTTACACAGGTGTCAAGAAATTTTTACGAAAGCAGGGGTAAATTAGATAGGAATTATCTCGTAGAAAATGATTTAATAAAATCTTTAAAAACTTGGAAAGACTTTTGTGACCTCTAGGAATGTAAAAAAATTAAGACTCAAGAAAATTCAAAAACTGCAAACAAGAAATTTTTTTAACGGGTAATCAAGCTGCATATCTATCGATTCGAAATTAATTATACTTTTTTAGGATCTTAATACGCTCCTTTTCCGCGTAGGGATGATTTCGAATTCCAGAAATTTTTATTTTCGATACACCCTAATGTAGAAGTGTGTCAAAATTGAAATACAAGATTTGACCCTGACATACCCACAACAAGTCAAATAAATAGAATCTTTGAAGCTTGATCTGGAAAACCGTTGATAGATTTGCTAGATCTTTTTTTTAATGGAACTAATTGAATTGGACAGATGAGTGCCTTTTAGAAATCACTATCCTTATTTTTTGGTACTCGGCGCATCAATCTTTGTCAAGTATCTTTAAAGGAATGCTTTCTACTTTCCAGCAAATAACTCTACCTTATATTTCAAGTTAATACTGATCTTTTATCGGGACGTATTTCCAATATACTTTTATGAAAAGGGTGGAAGATGCTCTCAACGGCAACAAATGACTGCAACAGCAGCCACTTTCTGATCATACTAGAATTTCGCACTTAGTGCAGCAATGCGTAAAACTCTCGTAAAATCGACCTCCCGTTTAAAACTCCATAACGCAGAGCCTACATGTGACTGCGAAGTTCTTCTCCTTTACTAAATAATTCACGGCGCGTTGAATTTTTAGAAATTTCCTACTATATAAATATACATAAACATAATGAGCTATTGCAAAATATTCTTGGCGAAGACTAACAGTACCGGCCAGAATTGTCAGTCCACTAAAAAAAACATCGTGTTAAAAACATGCCTCTCTTTTTTCATGAATATTAAAATGAAGAACTGAGCTAGAGAAATTTTCAAAAAAAACATTGGGTAAGCTCAATAAATTCGCGTATAATGACCCCTATTGGAAGTATTCTTGATAAATAGAGATCGAGTTAACGTGTGAGGAAGACCGACCAATTTTCTGATTTTTGCAAACTTCCATTATCCAACTTCAGCTCTCCGCATGCTCTAAGTGAGGTTAGAGAAAATATTGAAATTCTCATATAATATAGCTTGAAATCGGTCCAAGAAACTTGAAAAATATTTAGTCGTTCTCAAGATATGATTAAATTTATAAAGCCTTGAACGTTCGACTTGCGAGCCGTCACTCAAGCGATCGGCCGCCTCACGGTGGAGAAAAAAAAATGTCTCTGGACGAATTGATATTCAGAAGCGGTTTGTGAACCGATTTGAACTTTTTTTTTCAATTAAAACTAACAGAATTCCGCATAAATCGACCATAAATCATGATCAAATGAACGAATGCATTTTTCGGTTATTTTTAAAGGTAAAAACTTGATTTTTTCAACATAACCAACTGTTAATTACTTATTATTAGACTTTTTTCATAAAACTCGATAACGATTCACCATCATTATTGTCATTAATAATTTGATAGACAATTTTTTGTCCTCTCATACATTTGCAAACAAAAACTTCCGTTTTTCTTGTGAAATATATAGACAGTTATTCAGACGCGCCTCCTTGCAATCATTTGATAAGGAACAATGATTTGTTAAACAAACGATTAGATTTTGTACTGCTGGACAGACACGTTATACACGCTAAGTAATTTCTACAAGCGTTGCTGCAGCTTCTGAACCAATGGTCTTTTTGTCTTTACAATATCTGTTCTGAAACTAGTTATGTAAATATCAGCGGAGAATGAGAGGAAATGCTGTAAATCAGTATTTGTGACATTACGAATGCTTTTTCTGGAATTGTTTTCCCTGCATCTTTTAAAGTTTTCATTCTTAGCTTCCTGTGCCTCTTCTGATGATTGACCGATCGGGATAAACAGAGAGTCGATTATCTTGGAACCATGTATTAGAATTTTATGCATTGATGCAGGCATGAAGCACCAACTGTATTTTTGTACATACAAGTCTGCTGTTTTTAGACAATGTTCGCGAAACTTGTTTATATCGATGGCTTTACCAGATGCTAAAACTTATAACAGAAGATTAATTTTTTTAAGAATTCTACCTCGGAAGCCAGTGATTTTGGAAATCGTCTCATAATTTTCGTAGGCCTTTCTAACTGTGTTTCCATCAATGGAAGAGCCAGCACCTTGTTTTGGGGTGTCCATAATTAGGCCAAGTTGTTGACGGGTTTCTCTTTTTATTAGTTCTTTCCTGGTATCGTGAACTTCTTTGTCTACGTCTGTTTTACTTGCCCAGATTTTAATTGGCAACCGATAGCTAATGTTCAGTACGCATTCCATCAGCCTGATCCATGAATGCAAGACTTGTAATCCGAACTTGAAGGCCTCTTTATTTACTTTTTTTTCAGGACTTGCGTGAAATTATTCATCTCACTTGGTTTTGCATGACAGATAGTAGAATTTGCGGCAGATGATGTTCCAGTGAGATGTAGGCATACTTTGCCATCAAGCATTGTGCCAATAAGTTCGTGCTCTACAAAATAAACGAAACCATCAATTTCGACTTTGCTTGATTTCAGTCTTTTCCTTTACTTGTCCATATTGCCAAATTTAAGGAAACTTTTTGATTTTTTTTTTAGCATACTCAAACATTATTACACTCAATCTTTTGGCGAACAAGGTCGAGGATTTTCCCAAATTACTGGCGATGATGGATCTGTTAAGCATTCAAGACGAAGAGTAACCGAAGACATTAAAAAGAGACTTTCATCAGAATTTCCAGAATCTTCGAGCAGTTGCTTGTAAGGGTTAAGTGCGGACGTGCCATCACCACCATATTTCGATATCAATTTTCTAAATGCATTACATTTTCAGGTTTTACGCCTGAAACTTTTAACAGTCTCGCAGTAGTTTGATTTAAAAGGTCTTACAATCGAGTTGTGGCTACTGTTTCAGTAATCTGTATTGCAGTCCTTGGTGGATAACAATAGGTTTTTGCATTTGTATCCTGTTTGTAAGGAGGAAGGATATCTGCGTTTTTGTCTTTTGAGAGATTCCTTAAAAGTTCGTACTTATGTTTCGTCAATTTTAAAAGAACAAAAAGTGCAAGAGCCTCATCACTAGTAAATGGAATTGCCTTTTCACTTTCGACTGCTGATTCAACATTCATCGTCTCATTTTGAATACCTTTTTTAATAATTTTAATCGCAGTCTTGTTTTCCAAAGTCTGTAAATTAGGAAACAAATCAAACTTATCTCCAGAAACTGACTGCTTGATTGCCTCAATTCTTCTATTCTTGGTTTTGTCAGAGCATTCTTCGAAGTTCTTTGTTTTTCGAATATGTGAGAAGGCCTCCTCGAATGCTGTAAAGTTTGATTCTAACCAGGTTTTATTTTGCTCAAGAAACTTTCTTCTCGTTTTTCTTTACCTGCAGAAGATAGCTTCCATTTTCTGGAAAACGCTGTTATAAAATAACGAGTAAGGTTAACGCAAATAATCTCTTTGAAACTGTCAGAAGGTTTATGCCTCTCCTGAATATAACTCAGTGAAACTTCTACCTTTTCAGAAGTCGAATGTATGAGCACATTGCTCAATTCCGTATTTGAAATTTCGAGAGAATCCATGTTTTATTACAGAACATCTTAATCCTAAGAAATTTCAAGGAACGTGAGAATTGCACTCTGTGGTACATTCAGTACGTGAAACTAACCTATAAAAAACAGTTCGTACGAAGGACTATGCTCGCAGCAAAAAAAGCAAACCAAAACACAACGAAATAAACATAAGATATTTTGGTGCTCCTTAGAATACGTGAACAAGTAATAGTACGAATAATACAGAAAGCGAAATCGTGAAATCACAGTAAGGGATCATTCACAAATTACGTGACGCGTTTTTCTTTTGTTTAAATGAAGATAAGGATATAATTTCCGTGAAGAGATAGAGGATACAACGATATAAATAAAAGAAAAACGCGCCACTTAATTTGCGAATGATCCCTAAGAGACACTAAATCAGCGTGATCGCAAGTGAAAACAAAGTCAAAGTGAACACGAAAATGCACGCTGTGAAGTTAGTGCCATGTTGTGCCGATATTTATTTGTTTTAGGAAGAAACGCGTGACTGCGGGGATTCAGAACAAGTGAGTGCCGACTTTGGTTGTGAAGTTAGCGTCAGTGATTGACGGGTACGTTAATTTCAAATATTCGCAAGAAAATGGAATTTTTTGCTTACAAATATATGAAAGGACAAAAATTTGTCTATGAAATAATCAATAACAATAACAATAGTGGATCATTATCGAGGTTTTTAAAAAAAGTTTGAAGATAAGTTATTAACAGTTGGTTACGATGAAGAAACCCAGTATTTATCTTTAGAAACAGCCAAAAAATGCATTTGTTAATCAAGTTTGTTGAAACAATTATCAATTGTTATCGACTGATAGCACAGAGTCACTACTAGATAACAGTCTGTTATACCCCAAAGAAACGCAATTTTTTTTCTTAAAAAATGCCTGAGATGATAAAAATTTGTTCAATCAATTGTTGTTAACGATGAAAATTGTCGATTATCGTACAAGCTCCCTAAAAGATTGGAAATTAGTTATTTACACTTCATTACATTGAAAAAATTAGGTTTTCACCTCTTAAAATAGCCAGACAGTGCATTTTTTGATTAAATTTGTTTAAGCAATCATCGGTTGTTATTGGTTGAATAAATATGATAATTTTGTGACATTTTCGTATAATTTTTGGCCGATGCAATAAAAAAAACTTGATTTATTCCAACATAACTACCTGCTATGGATAATGGTTTTTAGAATTTGGTTATAAAACAACAATTTATTATATTTCATGAATTCAATTAAAACGGTTTTTGTCTATAAATTGTTCAAATTTAGTGCAAACCAATTCATGAATCACTGACAATCGCCATGAATCCATTTTCCCTCACTTATTTGTTTTTAACAAATTCAATAAATTTTGAAACAATTTCTAGGCTATTAGGCAGCTTCCCTGGATAGTTGCTTTATTGATTCTAAGTATTTTTGATTGAATTAAAGTATTTTTCGAAAACCGGTACTCTTCTAAAAGAGAAATTTTTTTCCATTTTTTTTACTGAAAAGAAAATAATAAACTTTTTTCAAAATTGACCCTGACTGATTGATGCGAAATTTTATTACCTTTAATTTAAAAAAAATCGAATCAGTTTACAAACCGCTTCTGAATATCAATTTGTCCTGAGACATTTTTTTTGCTCCACTGTGCGTTTCTCGCCTTGCAACCAGGACCGAAAAAGCTTTTAGCGCCTCTCGGTACCCCCTCGTTCGAGACTTTTGTTTCTATGATGAAATAAAACTCAAGGCTATAATAATTTGTCAACGTTGATTTTTTACGTACACCATCCCAACCATTCATATCTCCAAGTAAGATTATTCTTTCGCCAGGATCGCAAGTCCCTGATATATCATTTAACGAGTCCCAGAAGGTATCTTTGACATCCTCTTGTCACCATCAACTGGAGCGTGGCACGCTATAATAAATAGTCTTTTGATTCCCACTTTCATTCTAACCCATAGTAATCTAGACGATACACATTCATAATTTTTGACATGTTGTTTTGCCCTCTCGTTCATAATCACACCGACTCCTTGGGTGCCATATGATTCATTATCTACTCCTGACCACCAAACTTCGGTCATGCAAAGGAAGGTATAAAAACTAAGCCAGAACTAATGAAGTTATGATTGGTTTGTGTTGTACACTGAGGAGGGCACCAGTCTCCTGTAGTTTGGTCTTCAAGATGGAAAAAGATCATTCAATGCTCCAAAAATGTGACAAGAAGTCTCAATCGTGAATAAAATTTTAATACGCATAGATACTTTCCTAAATTTTCATTTTTTTAAACTTATAATATTTGAAAATGCGCACCTCAATCTATACTTGTGCAGCTATATGAGCAATCTGCTTCTCAGAAAAATAGAATTTTTAGACGAAATTCAATTTGAAACTATTCAAATTCAAAATCCTTGATCAAATAATTCTTCAAACTCATAATTTGAGAAAGATTCAAAAGCTTCTAAATTTAGAACTCTTTGAATTTAAAAACTTTTAAATCTGTGTCAGCCCTAAGTATCTCAGTTTTAAAACATTAAATTCGAATTTTGCTACAAATATAAATTTATAATATTCACATGAATATTCAAAGGCTGAGAAACTACCAACTTTGAAAGCTTATAATTCAGCAACTTTCAAATTTGAAAAATTCTAACTAAAAAGTTTAAGAATTGACAAACGAAATTTAGAACCCATGAAATAATTCAAAAGCTTTTAGATTCCTAAGGCTCCAGTTGGAAAAGCTTACAGATTATTAGTTCTCTAATTAATAAAAAAATATAGAAACTCTTAAATTGAAGATTTTGAATTTGAAAGGATCCGCATCTTGAAAAAATAGAAAATTTACGGAAAGTTCAGTTTGAAGCTATTCAAATTTAAAGACCCTGGCCGAATAATTCTTCAAATTCGGAACTTGTGGACGGTTTAAAAGCATTAAAATTTTAAAAACCCGGTCAATTATAGCGTTGGGGCTAGAGTTACAGAAAATTCCGTAACTTTAGCCCTGAACGAACTGAAAAGCGGTTGGTCTTACGGAAAATTCCATAACGGAAGACAGTTCGTAATATTTGAGGATACTTTAAATAATAATTCTTTGTCTGAGTTAGCCCTAAATATGTTGATTTCAAAACTTTTAAATTCATATTTTGCAATAAATAAAAATGTATAATATCCACATGATAATAAGTTCTTAATTTTTTAAAGGTGACTCTCTTGAGGATCTAAAACGGAAAAACTACCAAAGTTGAAAGCTTTTGATTTATCTACCTTAAAGATTAGAAAATTTCTGATTGAAAAATTTTAAAATAGAAGAACGAAATTTAGAACCCATCAAATAATTCAAAAGCTATCAGATTTTAAAGCCCTCGGCAAAAGAAACGTACATATTTGAAGCTCTTTAATTTAATTTAAAAATTCTAACTCTTAAATAAAAAATTTTGAATTTGAAAGGATCCACTATGGGTATGCTTGATTTCAAATTTAAAAAAATTTGAAACACAAAACTACATATGAAGGGTGGCAGTACTCAACTTGATAACCAATATTTTTATCGAAAATGTGTTAATTGCATGAAAATTCTCAAAAAATCAGATACATATTGTCGCAAAAGGTTTTTTTCGAAATATCATTTTTTGATGCAATCATTAAAAAATAATTAATACAATTTTAGTTAAAATTTTAACGTAGGAATACATTTTTCAACCATTTATTATTGATATTTTATCAAACAATCATTTATTGGAAAGAATGTATATTTTCTTTTTTTTGGGGCTATTTAGCAAAAAATTTCTTTCATACTGTGGTATCAAGATCTTTAATTTTGATTTCCTCAGAACAGACTAATTTTTTGGATCAAACCTTTTTTATTCCCATTCAGCAATCTCATATCTCGAAAGCAAGTTTCTATTTTTGCAAAGAATTCAAAATTCTCTTTTTAATCGCTATCCAAAGCCGATTTTGAAAACCCATGAAATTTTAATCTCAAAATTCTCGGTCGATTTTCTCGAAATTAGCTAAATTTTTAAAAATAAAACTTTGATTACCCGTAATCAGAATTTTATTATCTCGGAAGTATGTTTTTATTTATTTATTTTTTAACTTTCCTTTAATACTTTTTCAATTTTCGAGAAATATCTGACATAAAGTATCGAGCGATACATTTATTTTTCCAATCAAAAAATAGAAAAATGAAAACAGAAAAATTCCCCTATTTTTCCTACAATTGAACTGCTGAACCACTGTGATCCCTAGGATGATTACCAATATCACATTTTCCCAAAACTATTAAAAGTATTTGAATTTTTTTAATAAAAACTGAATTAAAAGCCAGGTCCTATTTTTCATTTTCATAGACGAATCCTTAAAATGAACGAATTTGTGGAATTTTGATTAATCAATTTTAAACCATCAAAATATGAGGGCCTTTTTTTCTTGAAAGGAATTAAAATTCAGGAGCTCTCATAGTTAAAAAGAATTGAAATGAGAAGAACCTTCAGTTTTATCGTTTGAAATTTGATAAGGATTGAATTTGAAAAATGGAAAAAGATAAAAGTTTGCGGCTCTCAAATTACGAGTACTTAAAAATCGCAATCAAGCATATGGCAATGTGCCTTTTTTTTACAACTTTGTATTTATAATTTTTTATGGAAAATTTCCTCACCACATTTTTTGAGAGCAATTTTCTGACTAAATCGTACCAAAAAATTTGTACGATTCATTATAGATTTTTTGATACATTGAAAAGATTAATATTTTTAAAATTATGTATTTTTTGTGAATGTAAAAATGATTCATTTTTCAAAGTACTGCATTGAAAAAGTCGCTATTTGCAAAACTAAGTGTTAAAAACGTTGTAAATTGGGAACGATGTCAAAGTAGCCCTCAAATTTGAAAAAAAAACTGATTTAAAAACCCTTTTTCAATTAGTTTAGTTTATTTGTTAAAATGGAATGTCATCACTGATCAATTTTATCTGATTTTACAGATATTACAATCAAATTTTATTCTACACGAAAGCTTTTCAGTGTCCTTAAAAATTAATATGGGGAGTAAAAATGGGCTTCTCACATTTGTCTCTCGTGCAAAAATCGAGTACATTTTATGATATATGGACAGGTGCATTTCACCTTTCTCATGTTAATGGTTTTTAAAATTATTTTTGAAGTTTCAAAGCTAATGGTCTATGTTTTAACACAAAATAAATTGAAATTAATTGAAACATTGAAACAATCTTCTTTACAGATAAAGAAACTTTTTTTTCAAATAGTTCTAACAAATAGAGAAGATAACTTAATGCAGGAATCTCAGTCTGTCCTCTTTTTTACCTAATCCCCTTTTTCCCCTTTACCCCTATTTTCCCCTTAGACTTGAAAAATTTCCTAAAACACCTAAAATCAAGACCCAATTTTCCCCTTTTTCACAATGTTTCGATTTATTTTTAAGGATTCATAAACAGAAATTCAAGAAATTAGAAAACAAGACGCCTTGAAAAAAAATCTTTTTGATGATACCAATTTCAAATATTTCATAAACGATTTACTTGCTAACTTTGTTAAAAACAGGGTTTAAAATGTTTCAAATTTCGGATCATTTTGTCAACTGTATCAACAACAGGTTTCTCAGGCCAAAATGCTCTAAAAATAGGGAAAATAAGGAGATATTTTACGAAAAGAGGGGAAAGAATTATTTTGAATAAAATTAATGTGGGTACTATATAGAACACAATTCGAACCGCTCTAAATTTTTAATATTCCAATAAAAAAAATATTACATTTTAAACAAAATAGATAGATTTTTAATCAAATATTGGAATTTTTAACCAAAAAGATCAATTTTCTACCAAAAGAGAAGAATTTTCAACAAAATACATCAATTTTCAACCAAATAGTTCAACTTTCCACTAAAAATGATCAATTTTCAACCAAATAGTTCAACTTTCCACTAAAAATGATCAATTTTCAACCGAAAATGGAATAGTCCCAATTTCCATTTTGAAAATTAATTTTCAACATTCAACGAACTAGTTGAATTTTCAACAAAATCGTTGAATCCTAAACCAAAACAGGTTAATTTTCAACCAAACAGTTGCATTTTCAAGAGGTCCATTTCACCAGCCAGACACTGTATGAAAACAATATTCTTCTAGTTAAATAATTTGTACGTACGTAATTTGTATGAATTTGTAACTCCAAAATTAGAATTTGTATCATAGCAGAAATGGGATTTTCAGAGGTCTGGTCTATTTATAAAAAAACGTATACCTGTCTTTTTTTTATGGACCTTTCAGTGAAACATCGCCTGTTACAGTGCGATACCATCACATTAAATCTTTATTTGCCTGGAACAGAATAATATTTTTGAATAACAATTTTTTTATTCTTACTCAATTTCTCGACATCTCGAAAGCAGGTTTTTATTATTTCTTCAAATTGAAAAATAGATTTTCAATCGTTATCCAAAGATGGTATTTAGTTAATATATAAATCAACAAAATGTTTATGGCTGTCTTGGTACAAAAATTTTCATCTTTTGAGAATGTTGGAAGTCCTTCGTTTATAAGTATTTTTTTTTGAATATTAGGGATATAGTAACATAATACGTACCAAATTTGTTCACTTTGACAACATGAATCAAATGATATATTTAGAAGAACTCTATGACCAAATGAAGTCGTGATATGTACAAGCTTCAAAATTTTTCTAAAATTTGTAAGAGTTTGTAGAACCGACCAAGCACCGAACGTCAGTGGAACGAAAACAAAGTCTATGACTTAATGTGTCTGGCTCGTTAATTTGCAAAAACAATTTCAAAAAACATAAACTCAAAACTTCTTTCTCATTAAAAAAAGATGATTGAATCTCGTCTCGGTGCATTACAGGACTCATAAAAAACAAAAAGATAAGACTTCTTAAAGATCGAATTTAGACTTCCTCATCAGGGGTAAATTATAGGATAACTACAGTAATAAATAATGAGAAATATATTAATTAGATTCAAATATTACCTAATAGTATAAACGAAACATTTTTTCTTATCAAATACTGTTTGATCAATCTTTCCATTTTCTTATTAAAATGAAAAATCTTTAAAATCAATGTGAAATTCATTTTCTTATGAAGATGTTTTTTTTTATTATTCTAAAATAGAAAATACTATAAAGTTATGTGTATCTGTGCATAGCAGCTTTTTTTAACTAAATTCAAAAGCAATAATTTAATTTATTGTTATTCTCATTAACAGTTTCTTTGTTATCTTTTTCTGTTAAAGTCAAAACGTATTTTATTGTTGTTATGAAATATCGTTTTTTGGAAAAAACCCATGAAACTTGCATTCTGTCAATAATTCCTTCAGTAATGCTTCCAATTCAAGTTTTCACTAATTGAATAAATTCTTAAATATCCCTATACCGGAATTTCAGTAACATCTATCATAAAATCACATTCCACCAAATTTTCATCAATTACACTAAAAACCATATTAACAAAAAGAGGAAAATAAGAATAGATAAAATAATTTTTCATATAATTTCCTGCGTATAAAATCCAAAAAATTGTAATCCAGTGTTTTGCAAACACTTCATCACAACACTAATTGAACAAACATTTCAATAATTTTCCAAAATTTTTTACATTTTGTTGATTTCCTTTTTCTCTTTGAAGATATAAACATTAATTCACTCCTTTAATATAAAGTTTTTGAATTATGAGAAAAATTCTTCACCGGGAAGAAAATTCAGAAAAACGAAGTGTAGCAATTGAGAGATGGTAGGAGACTGACCGTCTACATAATTAGACCCTTAGAAAAACGATCATTTTAACTTTTTTAAAGGAAGAATAACCATTCCCAAACCCTCGTAAGTCATCTGTTCGAAGAATGCTAATAAATTCTAGGAAACTATACATAAAGTCTTAGCCTCGAGTATCAAGATTCAGAATTTAGTCCAAAGAGGAAATTATAAGATAGTAAAATATTTTTACATTCAATTATGAAAGTTAATTTTAATTGTATTCAAATATTGTACCTCGAATCATGAACATCCTTCTGGCAACCTTATTATATTTATAATATGTACCAGGATGACATTTTAAATTATATTAACAGTATATTTAGAAAAAACAAACTTATAGTATATTGGAAAATATATTAAATATATTTGAAATCAAAAACATCTGTAAAAATTATAAGATAAGAGAAAAATTCAAATAAAGTACTCAATGGTACATAATAACAGAATGCACATATTGTCCATATGTAATCTTACTTACAATACCAATTTTTGTAGGCAACGAGGGTATTATTTTTCTTACCTGTAAAACATTTTGGCAACCTAGTTTTTTGATAAGTACCAGGTTAATATTTTAATTAGTTGTAAAAATGAAATTGTATGCAAGGCCTTTTGGCAACCTTATTCTATGATAAGTACCAAATTAAAATTTTAAATAGTTGTAAAATTGAAAGAACCTTAAAAATGATTACAAGATTTATATACAGAGAAGATGATAAATGAAGGAAATAGATCAAAGTGCCAAGATCAATTTTTGTGGGTTAATTTAGAACCGATCTATTCAGTTTTTGAATTTGGTTAAAAAAGGCTGCTATGCACAGATACACACAACTTTATGGTGTGTTCTTTTTAAGAATAATAGAAAAAATAAAGTAAAAGTCTTTATAAGAAAGTGATTTTTATATTGATCTTAAAGATTTTTTATTATAATGAGAAAATGGAAAGCTTGACCAAACAACATTTGATGATAAGGAATGTTTCATATATACTTTTAGATGAAATTTGAATTCAATAATTATATGTTTCATCATTCATAACTGAAGTTCTTCTATGAATTACCTCTGATGAGAAAGTTTAAATTGGCTTCGAAACATGTTGGTCCCCAGTAGTGTAAAAAAGACGGAAAAAAGAAAGATTGTGAGGTTGGTTTTGGTTGCCTCTTTCTTTTCCTCCATCTTTTTTCTTATTTCTTTGTACATTCGTTGTACATTTGTCTCTAATGATCCGGAGAAGCGGGTAGTTTCGGAGTCTGATTTTGATTTTAGAAAATAATCAAAAAACGCAAACGAAATATCCTTTTCCATCCCCTCAGACTCCTTTTATGATTCAAAATACTCTTATCACAGCAATCTTCTATCATGATCATAGAAAATACATCAGCCCGATTCTTGGCAAAGAATTATTTCTTTATAAGAAAAAAATCCTCTATGAGGAAACACAGTTTTCATGAAATGATCACGATTAAAAATACACCATATAATGAACGCGCCAACCAAACTACTTTGCAGCGGTTGTTATCAGCAGTAACTGCTGAAGTGTACAACAGATTTTTCAGACATAGCTAAATAATTTTTAAAACCCGAAAATGTTTTGAAAACTTGCTAAAGAAGAGGCGCTACTATTGTTATTACTTTCAGTTTTGTTAAGATCACTTTTGTGCAATATTCACGAAAGACCCATATGATATGAAAAGTCTTCAATAATAAATGAAATCTCTCCTTTTACCTAAAATTGGAGTAATGCCCATCAAAGTTGGAATATAAAAATTAAAAGGAAAGTTTGATCCAGAATTCTATATAGCACTCGAATCCCAAAAGGCTGACTGTGTCGCTAGCTCAATAAGCAAATTTATGACAATTTCGAAGCTCCATGGACTGGAGTCTATAATGATAGATCAGAGAAACCAGAAGGGACTTTGCCTAAAGCTGAGTTTACGTGAGATTCCTCAGTTGCAAACTTAGTTGTAGTTTACATACGTTTAAGGTATATAGATATATGTTTATCCAACTATCAGTTGCACACTCGACCCTTTCGATTCGAGAAGTTGTATGTAGTATTGAAACCGTTTGTTACTGATAGTGGTCCCCTGCTGCAACTGACATTTAATGTGATAGAAAAATATCGAAAAGTCCAGCAAAGTCTGATATTTATCGTGCATCTCTGAACCCAGGATACTTGTTTGATGGAATCGATAGTATTCTGAAAAAATCACCTCTCTGATAGAAAGAGATAGGTGTAAAAAATGTCTCTAAGCTTCAAAGCAGGCATTACACGAAAAAAGTGCTAAAAAATTTATTGGAGTAGTGCTAAACTTTTGAATAGGCCATCATTCTAATAAAGTCTCTTATACTTTTTATAGAGAGGTCATAAATTTTCATGGGAAATTAAAAAATTCAAGGACGTATTTAAGCACAGTTAAAGAACAATAGTCTTGGATTTTTTATCAGACAGATCAAAGCAATGTTGTAGAAGGCCATGACATGGTTATAAATTTTTTTAGAATGTTTTTAAAGGCTCGAATTGAATAATTTCGTGACTCAGAAACAAAGCACCATAATACGAGTCAGAAAAACAGTTTTTGACTGGCTGTAACAATTTGCATTAGTATGAGTTAATTTGACATTTTATAAAATTATCTTCCCGCTTGAAGTTGTTTCTCGTTACATGGAAATCCTTTAGCTCAAATTTGAATAACGAATTTCATTATGTTAGACATATTATAACAATTATTACCTGACATTGAGATCTTTCATAGTTAGCTAAAATAGTGTATAAAGCGATCAAATTAAAATTAAATGTTTCTTTTTGTTAGGAATAATGAAAAGTAATCTAGATTTTCAAATAATTCACCCTAAATGAAAAGGTCTCCTGCCTTTTTCCAAAGAGTTCTGAACTGAAAAAAGAATTTTATTTTTCAATTGATTTCTGTAGGTATTTTTCTATTGTATGTAAAGAGATGCGGCTAGCAAAAATTTATCGCAATATTTTTATACAGGTTTAAAGATTCTTACATCAGACAATTTCAAATGAGAAGTGTAAGAAATTTAATAATTTTATCTTGAAAATGTTCTAAATCGAATAATGTAAAATTAAAATTTTTATAATTATACAATTTCAAAGGGCCTAGCGGAATAAGCTTGTGAAATCTGCTCCCGCACGTATAAACCTAAAATTATTTTCATAAGTTCGTATCCATGTGGCATGAAACTCCACCACGTTTCAACCTCAAAATCCCATTTTTGTGGGAGATATGGAGAAGGAGAGAAAAATCAAAAAGGTGATTTTCCTTGAAAATGGCTCGAACGATAATAATGAACGAAATATATTTTTTGAAGATCACTCTAGATGATTTGAAAAAAATTGATAAATTTCTCGAACGAAAAGTGAGCATAAAAAAAATGTTTGAAAATTTTGAGAATTTTGTTATCTTATGTTGTTTTAGAGATACCACTTTCATTTTTTGAGGAAAACATCCTTGCACTGTATACTACAACTCAGATTTCTTATAATTTTTTTCGTACGGTGGAACGTAGTTTAAAAAATCAATGTACGTAACAGCGCCGCTCGCTGTCGAGGTTCACGACCCCTTGCCTCTCACATCAGTTCATAATCGTCGGAGTGATTTTTTAATGTGAGTCCTCTTACCTCTCACATTAGTTCCTAATCGTCGGGGTGCTTTTTTAATGTGAGCCTCCTTGCCACTCACATCAATTCCTAATCGTCACGGTGATTTTCTAATGTGAGTCCCCTTGCCTCTCACATCAGTTCATAATCGTCGTGGTGATTTTTTAATGTGAGTCCCCGTGCCTCTCACATCAGTTCATAATCGTCGGTGCGCTTTTTTAATGTGAGTCCCCTTGCCTTTCACATCCGTTCATAATCGTCGGGGTGCTTTTTTAATGTGAGCCCCCTTGCCGCTCACATCAATTCATAATCGTCGGGGTGATTTTTTAATGAGAGTCCCCTTGCCTCTCACATCAGTTCATAATCGTCGGGGTGATTTTTTGATGTGAGTCCCCTTGCCTCTTACATCAGTTCATAATCAACGGGGTGACTTTCTTATGTGAGTCCCCTTGCCTCTCACATCAGTTCATAATCGTCGGGGTAATTATTTAATGTGAGTTCCCTTGCCTCTTACATCAGTTCATAATCATCAGGGCGCTTTTTAAATGTGAATCCCCTTGCTTTTTACATCCGTTCATAATCGTCGGGGTGCTTTTTTAATGTGAGTCCCCTTGCCTCTCACATCAGTTCATAACCGTCGAAGAAGGTTAATCTCAGACGCAGAAGTTTTAGATGAAGTGGTTCGGAGGATGCATACTCAAAAATCTGTCGAAAATACTTTGGCTACTGAAGCTGAGTAGAAAGGATGGTTTCGAAAGAAACTCCCTTTCCAAAGTATTACACCCGAAGACTTATTAGACTTTTCGAAAATGACAAGAAGGGATCTGAAGATTCTATTTACTGTATCATATAAACTCTCCCAAGCTGTTCCGTATTTGATTAAAATGATCAATAAAGACGACACATTGAACATGGAATATGTTAAAGATGAGAAAAATGTGCTGAAGTTGAAAGTTCCATCCTGACATATTTCTCGCGCAACATATAGGTGTTTTTAAAGGTATAAACTTAACAGCGTTGGGGTTTTGGGTCCGATACATTATGTATGTGAATATGCTGATGGTAGGAGAAGAGTTGGTTGCTGTTTTCACATTGCAGCTATTGTTTATTATTTATCTTACGCAAGGTATTTATCACAAGTTTTCAAACTGGCAGAAATACTGAGCGATCTATTCAGGAACGATAATTGCTTTCCAGTAATTGACTGTGACAGTGAAAAAGATTAAGAAATATATGAGAGGCAAGTGGACTCACATTAAAAAAACACCCCGACGATTATGTACTGATGTGAGAGGCAAGGGGACTTTTATTAGAGAAGCACTCTGACGACTGTGAACTGATGTGTGAGACAAGGGGACTCACATTTAAAGAGTACCCCGACGATTATGAACTGATATGAGAGGCGAGGGGACTCACATCAAAAAAGCACCCCGACGATTATAAGCTGACGTGAGAGGCGAGGGGACTCACTTTAAAGAAGGCCCCCGATGATGAGGAGTTTGAAAACGTACTGCAACCTCCTTGTAGTAAACTCTGGAAACTATACGTGTATAGGCAAAGTGCAGAAGTCCTTCAAAAAAAGGGTCCCATTCATCCACCGTGAACCTCGGGAGCAGGCAGCGCTGTTACGTACATTGATTTTTTAAATTACGTTTCACCACACAAAAAAATTTATAAAAAATCTGAGTTGTAGTATACAGTGCAAGGATGTTTTCCAGAAAAAATAAAAGTGGTATCTCTAAAACAAGATGAGAAAAAAAATTTCAAAAATTTCAAAAATTTTTTTTATGCTTACTTTTTGTTCGAAAAATTTATTAGCTTTTTTTAAATCATCAAGAGTGATCTTTAAAACATACGTTTTGTTCGTTAAAATCGGTAAAGACATTTTCGAGAAAAATCACTTTTTTATTTTTCTTTGCCCCTCCATATATTCCACAAAAATGGGATTTTGAGGTTGAAACTTGGTGGAGCTTGATACCTCATGGATACGAACTTATGAAAATTATTTCAGCTTTATACGTGCGGGGGCGGATTTCACTTGCTTATTCCGCTAGGCCCTTTGAACCTTTGGTATTGAACAGTTTCTAAGCTATCAACTGTAAATGTAAGTTTTTCAAATATGAACGATTTTGCATTAAAGATTCTAAAAACGTGACTGATGAAAATGTAACAATATTTGACAGTAAAAGGAAAGCGATTCTCAAAAAGAAGCTTTTAAATTTTCTAATTTTAAATCGTAATCATCATTTTAAGTTATTTCCAATTATATGAATATATGAATAAAAATAATATATTCTACAAAGTTGGAAAAAAAATTGCAAGCCAATTGATATTACAATCCAATAAAAAATTGCTCAGTTTCTAGCGAAGTTTAAAATTGTTTAGCTTTGAATGCTTCATAGTCTTAATTATTTTGTTTTAGGTTTTGCCAATTAGAAATTAGGAAATCATTTTTGTCTGTATATCTGTCTATGAGGTGACCTGAATGTCGTAATCATGGTAATTTTGGTAAATCAAATCAGCTTTTGACTTTTTTTTAGAGACCCAGAATGAAGATCAGTTTCGCTGACCATGTTAATTCAATCAAAATTCAAAAAGGACCCTGCACAAAATACATGGGAAAGTGGAATTCGATGGATTTAATTGACACTCATTTATTTTGTAGTTTATGGAACTAACATGAATTTTCCAAGAGGGCTTGCACCAATTATGATAAATTTTTTGTACTGGGTGCTTCAAAGCATTTTCAAAATTGAAAAAAAGTTGGTTAAGAGTTTGAAAAATAGTTGCCACAGGTTCTGGTAGATGATAAAAAGACTTACAAATTTTCCTTATGACATTTTTAACTTCGAGGAAAGTTATGAAGGTTACAGGATTTTTATAGCTTTGACAAAACTTAAAACCGACCAGAGTAATCAACGCTCATTTTCACGAATAAAAAGTAATAATCCCACTTTTCAACTTTGAGTTTCTCAAATGAATGAACCTAAGCTTTTTTTTAGACCAAAATAAAACAAAAAAATGGTATTTTTTTAATATGAAGATTTAAAATATGTCTGATCCCTCAGCGTTTAATCTGAAAATGTACATACTTCAGTTTTTCATTTTTACTTTGTATATCTTAAAAAATTGTGAGTAGATTCTGTGACGATTTCAAATTAATAGCGTTTGAAATTAAACAATTTTGATTTCTTAATTTAACGTAGTAATAATTTTTTTCATCCTTTCATCATTGGTATTTCTTAACATTATTATTATTTAATGAAAACAAAAAATTTCTTCTTCTTTTTATTTTTAGTAGAAAAATGTCTGTTGTAGGGGAGAGGATGGTTAATTTAGTACAGAGGCTAAGTTGGAGCACTCTTATTTAGAAAAAACTATAATAGTTAGGCTCACAAAAATAGTTTTATCGTCGAAATTCTTGCATAACATGTAATTGATGGAAAATCCACAATCAGTTGATTTTTTCAACACATTTTTATTATACAAGTTTATTTATATGATTTTCGCGGCAACTTTATGTTAATTTCAGAGCGATTGAATCAAGTCGATGGTTATAACTCACATTTCTGATTAACCTGACTAATCAAACACTTTTATAATATTTGATCTTCAAGCTCATGATTAGGAAAAAGATTTTCGTCAATTGAATGAGCCTTTCACGCGAAAAGTATTTAATTAATAAAAAATCCGTTTGAGTTTTTTATTACCACAATGTTTCACCCCTAAATTGACTTAAAATCTAAATAACTTATTATAAGTGAGTTATGTAATTTAAATGAAAGTTATGTAAGTTATAATTAATATATTGCAATATCAAACAGTAATAGTGGTGCGCCAAATCACCCGAAGTGTCGGGTAACTTGGTGCAGGTGCAGTACTTTAGAAAAACTAACATTGGCATAATTTATGTTTCATTTTATTTAAAAATATTTTTTCACTTATTATATCAAAAATATCAGGCTACCTAAACAATATTTTTTCATTATTGACGGTTAAATATTTTTCTTTTAAATTCATTTTTTCTTTTAGGTGCGCCAACGTACATTCCTCGTCCCTACTGTGATATTGCAATCTTCAATTTTGATTTTCTCGGAACAAAGTAATTTTTTGGATCAAACATTTTTCCTTTTTAATCATCATCCCCATATCTTAGGAGCGAGTTTTTTTGTAAAAAAATTCAAAATGCGATTTTTAATCTCTGTCCAAAGCCAAATTTGAAAACCCATGAAATTTTAGTATCAAAATTCTCGGTCGATTTTCTCGGAATTAGCTAACTTTTATACATCGAACCTTATTTACCCATATTTACAAACTTAATACTTCGGGAGCATGCTTTTATTTTTTTTTTATCTGAAAATTCAATTTTTTATCTTAACCCGCAGCTAATCGTGCTGAAATTTCTGGTTAGTGTCACTTTCCGATTATCATCTTCCACATCCATTTCGTCGAACCAGGACAAATTTCTCTTGATTATTATTATTATTATTTTATTATTATTATTATTTTCTGATTCAACCGAAGGAAGCAGATTGGAGAAGTAGCTTTTGAAATTCAGACGCTCTATCTTAAAAAAAGTTTGAATTTCAATGTATTAGAATTTGGGATTTTTAAAACTTGAGACTTTTCCAATTTGAAAAACGTTCTAAGTTGGAAGAATTTTTGTGAGACAGTGGTTCAAAGTTTAAAAGTGAAAAGGTTTGATTTCTCTTGATCATAACAAAAAATTCAGAAATATTGTCATTTGAACTGTAAGCAGAGAAATCACATTTCTAAAACATCATGAAACACTTTCTTCAAATTTTGGGTATCTGAAAATTCTTAAACGTTAGTTTTTGAAGAATACTCGCTTAAAAATAAATAAATCAATAAAATACTGAATCTAGACGATTTCGCCTAAGCGGAAGCAAAACACACAAAATTTAAAATAAATATTATAAAATAAATTTTTTCAACCAATACCATTGTGTTCTAAAGTACGCTTGAGTTTCGCTTAAATAATTAGTTGTACAGTTGACAATGAGCATATTTTCCACGATTTGATAAATAATTTGTGAATTTCTCCGAATCAATATTAAGAGCTTCAAATTTTATAATTCGACAAATTTTAGACCTTAATTTTTGGATGCTTTAAATTTCAAAATTGCTGAGAGAGTGAATTGTGGAATTAGGAAACCTTATATTGTTGAGATAACATTCAAGATCTCAGCAATTTCTCAGAATTTTTCAATTTCAATCATACTAAATGACGTGTTTAATTCTTCTGAAACTATTAAAGAGAGAAGAACGTAAATATTTCAATAATCAAAAAAGCTGATAATTTTTTTGAGACTGCAAAAATTAAGAATTTTAACCTTCAAGTGCTTCGCTCAACGAACGAATTTTGAGCAACGGAAAACTTCCAGTGATAAAGTTATTGATTAAGGTTCAAAGAAATTTTCTGCCAACTTTTAGCTCAATCGGAGTAATGGCTAAAAGATTATGAATGTTTTAAGTTGCAAGGTACAATCTTAATGCTGCCCGATGCACGTGCCTCCTCGGCTACGAATGTGTTGCAGCGGACGATATGAAGGTCAAGTCGGACACCAAAATAATTCTTAAGGTATTATCATTAAAACAATTTATTTGTCAGACATTTGAAACAATAAATTAATAAAATAACACTTTATTAAAAACTACTTTCAATCATTTTCGTCACTCTCTTCAGTTTTTGGCATCTGGACTTTGAGTTGTTACTTTTAAAAATACTTTCCGAAAAATTCTTTTCCTTTAGCGCTTAAATAATTATAGAGATTTTTAACATTCTTTACTTTGGCCGCGTTTGATACAATTCGAAGTCAAAGATTTTTCGAAAGTTTTTTTGGTTCAAGCATTGGCTTAGAGAAAAAAGAGGTTGGAGTATGCAATTTATAATTATCATAAGCATCTACTTTTTCGTCAGGAAAAAAAATTTAAAACGAACGCTTTACTGATTTGTAAATTTTTTGGCTTTCGCATTTTGCCTTTGAAACTTTTTTTGGAAATTCTGCAGAAGATCTTCACATTCCTCGACCATTGTGAATGAAGAACAACGTGCATTGCAAATAATTTCCACTGGCAACGGGAATGTCCTCGAACTGGAAACACATATTTTATTTTAGTTTGCAAATGAATTGCCAATGAAATCAAAAAATAAAACGCTCTCTAATTTTTATTTTGTCCGGGACATGAATATGAAAATAGAGTTTTGCTGTTGAATTTCGTTTTGATAGGAACCTTGCATTTTAAGATTCCACTGAGAAGAAAATTTTGTTGATTATACTTTCCGAGATTCCAAAAGTTTTTATGTGCTTTTTCTTGTTAAGGACTTTAAAATTTTTGGTAACATTGTTTTCCACAGCAAGATTCGATGGGTTTAAAAGATTTCTCTGTGATTATAATATCTTCAAGACCGTCATTTTTAGTTTTAGATTTTGCAATGTACTCTTTTCCCTAAGATAAGAATAAGACATGCTATTAACTTCTTCATTAAAAAATGAAAATAATTACTTTAGGTTATCTATAAATAATTTCATGAAAGAATTATTCAAGAAACAAGAATAAACAATAATTCTAAAATATTACATATATAATAAAAGTTTACTTACAATTTTTGTGAACGGTTTCCAATCGTACCTGATTCCTGGAACATTTTTTCTTATTTTAAATCCATAACTTTTTATGACTGTTTCTTTTTCTACCTCGATTCATTTTTAATAATAATAAAAAAAATAATCCATTCATTTGTTCATTACTCTATTTATAGTATATTTTGGAAGAGAGCTACAAACGGTTCATAATTTTTCAACCATTAATCCGATTAAGCTGAAACATTCCAGAAGAATTCTTCGAACCTTAATCAACAACTTTCTTACTGGAAGTTTGCAGTTGCTTAAAATTCGCTTGATAAACGAAGCGATTGAAGGTTAAAATTCATGATTTTTGCAAAGTATAAAAAAAAATGAACAACCTTTTCGTTTATACAAATATTTACGATTTTCATTCTTAAATAGTTTCAGAAGACTTGAGCACGTAATTTAGTGTTAATAGAATCGAGAAATTCTGAAAAGTTGCTAAGTTAGCGCGAGTTGAAATGAAAAAAAATTGAAATTATTTGTATTCGAAAAAACTACTGTTTACCAATTACTTCAAAAACCGCACAACTTACAAATATTTGCAAGGGGGAAAAAGATGCGCCTGGAAATTCTCCACAAGTATCAGTCCTTAAAATCAAAATTTTTACGATTTTTAAAATTGACTTTCAGGACAATACTTTTCAGGCTGAATCCACGCTTAGCCCCCTTTGATCACGAGCGGTTCATGTTATTGACAGCTCCTTTGAATGATCAAAAAGTATCAACTTTGAAATAAAAACTTCTCCTAGCTTTAGAGAAGTTGACTGGTCAAAGTAGTGTAAAGGAGAACTGAACTTTGATGCCGAATATCGAGTGCCTGTGCGACTGAGTAAGCACGTTTTAACCACATTTGAACTTGCAGGAAGAACGAGTGCTTCGAAAGTTGAACTATGAGCTCACTGACTGCACTCCTATCGAGGGTGTCGACGACATTTCAAAAGAAATTGAGAGCCTATATCAGCGAAATGAGAGTGACAAAAATAATATGTTATTTTCCAATGGGTTAATTTTTGAGTTGCAAGCGTTTATCTGATCTTTATTACATGCAAAATGCCTCAAATTTTTGAAGCGTTGAGTTTGAAAGTTCAAATTTCGCGGTTTCAAACATTAAAAGTCATTGAAATGGTCCTGTTTTTAGAGGTGGGAAGTGACCGGCGTGACCGAGACAATATCCACCATGACAGACATTGTCCGTCACTGACCGACAGTGTGGTAATTCTGGACAAATTGAAATTTTGAAAAAATGAAAATATATTGAATGATCGTTTTGGGCATCAAATAATATTTTATTTCATTAGATTTATATTTCGCAAAAGGATATGCGTCGTAAGACGTTAAAAGTGGATTTTCACGATAAACGTCTGCAACGTAACCTCAGACCTTAGAAATGAAGTGCGAAATGTTTTAAGTACAATCTCTCATATAAAAAAAAATGTAGTTTCTGAATATTTAATACTCATTTTTCGAATAAATAATGCCTGTTTATTTACGTATGTATATACATTGCTATTACGTCTTTGTAAAATGAACATTTTACAATATTTGGATGAACAATATGTTTCAAAATAAAGATTGTTTTTCTTTGTAAGACATGAAACACCAAAATGAAGTATACATTTGTCGAAGTACAATGTAAAATATTATTTATTGTATGAAACAAGCATATCAATTCGATAGTCACTTCTTTAATTATATTTAAATTAGTTGATCTGGTAAGCAAAAGTGATATTTTTTAAAATATGATTTCATTATGCTTCATTTAGTGCTGGCTCCAAAGATCGCAAGTTTCTGGAGATGTAAAAAATTTTGCTAGCTTTTTCAGCCGTTAACCTATTCTTTTTCTTGAGATGTATATGGCTATGAGTGCTGAAGCTTGTAATGTTTTGTTCTGCGAATTACAATGCTTGTAAATTTATTCTAAATTTCACGTTTGAGATATTTTGAATATTTTAAACATTAAAATGTCGTCGAAATATGCATAATTTATAGGCTACAGGACGATACAACGATTATTCTTCAAAAGTTTTGGTTTCTTGTAATTTTTTATAGATATACAAGTAAAATATAGAATATAAGAAAATAAAACACTTCTAACTTCTTCCAAATGTACGCCTGTGATTATTGTATAAAATCCATTGTTATATCATCATTAAAAGAAATTTTTTGACACAGGAGCAATTCAAATTAAACATTTTTACGAGAACACAAAGAACGTTTTTTATTTGAAGTTGGTTCTTCATTTTCTCTACAAATTACTTATTACAAATCATTCTTACGTGGAAAATTTGTGTGCCAAAAAGGGTTCTTATACTTTGTTTTTGATTTTCTGGAAAAAATTATTTTCTGATTTTGCATATAAATGCAGTTACTACATTTCACTTTTAACTTTCTTTCATTTTGACAAATAATATTTTTCTTTCTATACACAAATCTATTTTTCTTATTTGTGTACTTTATTAAACTTCATGAATAGTCATAATTTACTTTTGTTTCGTTTATTCTACGAATCACTTACAAATTACGTTCATTTTCCGAAAATACCGCTAAATGAGGGTAAAGATTGTGAGGTTATATTGCACATCAAAGTACATACTTCAAATATTAAATTTGAAAAACATGTTAAGCTTCAACTTTTAGTTACAATAAGGGTTTATGGATCCTGCAAGACCATAAACAAATTTATTTTAACAAATTTTTATTAACATTTGTCTAGAAATATAACTTTGTCCAAACTGTCCAAAATTGACCATGGTGTCGGACAATGTCGGTGTCGGTCAGACTCTTGTCACTACCCATTTCTACCTCTTTTAGTTTATAAAACAGATAAATAATACTTACCCGAGCCTTACTTCTTCCTAACCTTTTCTCTTCATCTCCTCTTCCAAATCTGAAACTAATATATTAAACAAGAGCGAGTTCAGTGGAAAAATCTGCCTTACACCTCTAGCCAACCAAAAACTATATCCTATTTCTTCTCCCACCCACCTTATTTCATGTTTTTCCAAAGATCTCTGCTACTCTTTTTCTCAAACCTTCTTTCATCCCCTTTTCCTCTATGGTTTCATTTATTTTTTCCCTGTCGATTCAGTCAAACACCGCCTTCGAATCCACAAATATTGCTGTCACGCCCCATTTTTCTCTTTTGATCTTTCTATTTATAATATAACTAAACACATAAATGTTATCTATTACTCCCATATCTTTTCTTAAAACCTCTCTGATACTATTTTCATATATATATATAATGTTGGCATCAACGTCACCCCTTCTCATAATCTTTAACCCCTTGCCCTTTTCCTTTTCTCATTATTAGTAATACTATGCCTTTTTTTCAGACTTTGGTCAGCCTTCTCGTCACACTATCTACGCCCACACCTTCTATTCCCTCCCTCCATATTTCCAAACTTTATTCGGGATTTCATTTATACTTGCTGTCTTTCCCCCTTTCAATGACTCTATCACCGTTGCTCTTTCTTCCTTTGTGATATCCTCGTTTTCGTCACTTTCCCTCCCCTCTTTCCCTACTTTCGTTGATTTCTTTTCCACACCCTCTAACAATTCCATAAGATATTTTTTCCTTTCTACCATTTCAATCTTCTGGTTAAATCTATTCCTTTCTTGCTATTCTCTATTTGCTGCTTTCCATACTTCTTCCTCCGTGCTAGTCTTTTCTGCCTCTTCCTCAAATTTTTTATTCCCTTTCTCTTCTTCTTTATCACTTAGCTCGTTATATTCTTTCTTCTTTCTTCTGTATTTTTCCGCACTCTTCTTTCCATTTCTCTATTCTCTTCATTCCTTTCTCACTTCCTTCTCCTTCTCATTACATTCCTGATCCCAGCTACCTCCTTTTCCACCTTCGCTGACTTTTTCCTTAACTGTATCCTCTTATATTCTTTTTACTTTTCCTGTCACTATTTCCATCTCTCAGTTTACATTTCCCTCTCTCATTTATACCATATTAATCTTTTCTCTGAATTCTCCTATTCCCTCTTCTGACCAACTACTTTTCCCTACTCTTTGTTCTTCCTTATTTTCTCTGGCTGTTTTCCGTTCATTCCTCTTCCCCATCTCTGTCAGTATAAGTGTACTCCCCCCACATGAGTGTACTCACCTTCCTCATCACTCTCTATATTCTCGCGTTCAAGATAAACCATCCTGAATCTTTCAATCTATTCAGTAAGTTTCCTCCCACTTCATTCACTACTTTGTCTTTGTAATTCCCCCAGTCCCATCCCCTTCTTCTCTCCATTCTGTCCCTCCTCTTTCTCTTGTTTTTGCATTGAAGTCTCCCTCTATGATTAGATTCGGCCCTGCTTCTTTTCTCTTCATTAAATCCCTTAACTCCTCTGTGTTTCCCTCCATATTTCCATTTATATATACCCCTACTACCTTCCATCTCTCCTCTCCTATTCTTATATCTTCTACAACTATTCTTTCTTTTTGTTCTTTTAACCCATTCCTATCTTTTTTCCCCTATCAAATATTATCTTATTTCCATCAACGTTTCTTCCTATGCTCTGCGCTTCTTATTTCTTCTCTTTGTTTCTTGACCTCTCACCTGCATTATCTCGGTAGCTCTTCTTTTTCTCCCTCCCACCGCATCTCATATAGCCATGTCTCCATTATTACCACGACTTCCCATTGCCCCAAATCCATAAACTTCCTATCCTTTCTTTCGGAGCCAGCTACATTCCAGTAGCATATCCTCCATTCTTCTTTTCTTTCATTTCTTATCACTTTTTCTTTCCCACTATCTCTTATTTCCCTGCCTTTCGTTCCTTTCTCACCTCTTCTCTGTCCTCTCACATTTTAATAAGTCCCCCCCTTCTTCGTTCCAACCCCACCATATGTCTTTCATCTGTATTCTCTCATACTTAACTCATGTCCTTTCTTTCTACTCTCTTTCCTCTTCTGCTATTTTCCTCAATTTGAACTGCATATTTTTACTTTCTGTGTCAAATCATCTTCTATTCACTCCGCACATCCATATAATGCCTTTTTCTTTCTCATCACTTCTTTCTTATGTTGCCTATTCTCTAATTTCATCAGCGTCGTTTGCTCTCCTCTCCTTCTTTTCCTTCCTACACTTCTCACTTCACCTACCTCTACCTTTGCATCTATCCTTTCAAGCACTTCTTTCTCAAATTCTTTCAATTCCTTTCCCTCTTACCTTAGATCCTTTATTTCTATATTCTTTCTTCTTTCCTCTCTCTCTTTCCTTTTCATTCTGTCCTCTAATTTTCTTAACCTTCTTTTCCCTTCATTAAATCCCTTAACTCCTTTGTTTTCCCCTCCATATTACCTTACCTTATTCTCATTCCTGATATCCCCTCTCCAAACTCCTGGTTTAAGCTTTCTAATTTCTTCGCCTTTCTTTCCAAATCCTCTACATTGTTATTAGCTTCTTCCTACTTTTCTAATCTTTGGTCCAGACTCTCCGTCCCTTACTCTAAATTTGCCCTGATTTCTTTCCATTTCCTCTTATCTTTCCTAAATGCAGCCACTTCCCGCCTAATTTCTTCTTTTATTTCCTGTCCCCCTTCCTCCTGCCTTTTTTCATCATCAGAATTACCTCTATCATCATTTTTAGCATTTCTTTCAAATTTCCTTCTTCCATCCGACCTATATCCTCCGTTCTTTCTTTATCTTTCACCTTACTCTTTTCATCATTACTTACGCAATGCGGATGATATAGCGTTTTTGGCAAAGAATAAGGAAGGAATGGCGGGATTAATTACGGAGTTAGAAAAATACTTGAAAAGGAAAAAACTAAGGCTTAATACGGACAAATCGAAAGTAATGACGTTTAGAAAGAGGGAGGGAGAAAGGAAAAATTGACAGAAAAATGAAAAGGTAAAAAGTTAAAGGAGGAGCGAATGAAGCGCATATTGGGTAAAGGATTGAGAAAGCGGTGGGGGTGATGAAAAATATATGGGAAGTAGGAAAAAAGGAGGTTATAAAAAGATTGGAATAGGCGAAGGAGGTTGTGCGATACGCTGGCATAGCCGGTATGAGGCTATGCGGTAGAAGTATGGGGACGCAAGGGGAGAAAGGAGATAGAGAAGTTGTAAGAGATATACATTAGATGAACATTAGAGGTAGATTGGAGAACTTCAGGTTATACGATGAGAGAAGAGGCCTGAAGGGATAAATTAAGAACAAGGGTGGAAAGGAGAGCGTGGAAATTTGAAGAGAAACTAAGGGCGGGAAAGGGAGGGGAGTTAAGGAGGAAGTTTTTCAAGGAGGTGGAAGAAAGAGGATAGAGGGTTTTAAAGTTAATGCGATGGGAAGATGAAAGAAGAGATTTCCGCACAGGAGAAGAAAGAAATATAGACTATGAGAAATTGAAGAAGAGATAGAGAAATGCAGATAATGGATGGAAGTGGATAGAGGAATTAAGATACGGAGAAAGGTATAAGGAGATAAATAGAAAAGGATTGCAAAAATATCGGTGAAGATGATAGGGGGAAAAGGAATGGAAAAGAATAGCTATATGGAGACTGGGAAAGGAAGTGAAACAAGCAATGTATTGGGCAAAGGGTGAGAAGAGAAAATTCAGACTGTAAATTGGTAGAGGGGGAATGAAAGCATGTATGGGATGGCTGTATGAGAGGAAAGGAGGAAAGGGGAGTATGGCAAAAAAATGTTAAGAAAATTTTAGGGGAGGAGGAACAGGGAAAAGAATGGATGAAGGATGTTGGAGAAGCTAGAGGAGTTAAAGAAGATGAAGGAGGGAGTGTGCGGGAGAGAAAATGGGAGGCATGAATGAAAAGGAGAGGAGGGAAAAAAGGAAACTCGCTCGTTCACTGAAACGCTCAAAGACTCGATCACTCGTCTGTTCGTTTGCTTCGACACGTTAAGCTTTTAAGAATTAGAATTTATATGCATCAATTCAGAGAATAAGTTGGAAAAAGTGATGTAAAAACGATATAATAAATATGTGTAGGAACGGAATTTATGTAAGCCCTGAGGGGACACATTATAAATAAAGAAGATAGATAGTTTTTTTGAACCGTGGAATTTGAGAAAGCCTCAAATTGCAAAAACCATAACGCAAAAGAATATTTGAATTTAAGCTTTTTCAGTTTGAGATGCCTGAACCTTTAAATATATC
>JAUMHM010000050.1:13705906-13716961 GCA_032362435.1 Melikaiella ostensackeni | reverse complement strand
AATGGGTATACAAATTCTTTGAAATTGAAAAAAAATTGTTATGGCTAAAACCAGAATTTTACTTTCAAAGGTGGTCCTGGAAGAAATATCTATTTGAAAAATTTGAAATAGTCGAGAATAAAATTTGTCAAAATAAATTAAATTGTTAGAATCCTCAACTTTTTCAGTGGGAAAATATTGATAAAAATATGAGAAAAATGTTGCTATTCAAACTTGTCTATAAATTATAATACAAACACTCTATTATTTCTCAAAGTTCTATTATCTATCAAAATGAATCGATGTTAAAGTCTTCTTCGTTGGCTTTTACATAGTGTATTTTTTTCCATTGTACTACTGTAACTGTGTGCGAAATTTAAGTTAAAAAAAAAGCGGAAGCAATAGAGTAAATTCCACGAGGTTCAGTGTAGTAAAATAAAAAATCGATCGATCGCACGTTCTTTTCAGAGCCTGGTGGAAAATTGATTCCACTGCCTACGGTTCAAAATACTTATTTTTCCAGTTCTTTCGAACCAGCAATTGTGAAGTCTCACTTAGTGTAGGAAAAGTATAATATTTTCCCTTTTCTACAGATTTGTATATTTTTTCCATTTTTATTTCAAATTCACGATCTCACCGAATGAGAAAAGGAATGGGGAAGGTAATTAGTGAAAAGTTTACAAACTCGTCAGCAGGCTAGCAGACCTTTTTGTTCCACTGTTACTTTCAGAAAAGCTTCGAAATATCAACTGAACAAAATTTCAATCTCATAATAAAAAGAGAAGTCTCATTTATTTAAAATGTACGATCATAAAGGTAATGGAAGGAGAAGAAATGTACCTCAGGGGCAGGTTTAAAATTCTAAATAAGAAGCTAAAAGCTTTCTCAAGTAGAAGTGCGTGAAGAAAAATAAAATCTGCTTTCTCAGCAAAGATGGCGCGAAAAGTCCTGTACCCATTTTTACGATACAAGCATCTGAGTTTTACGAAGCCAACTACTTACAATTTATTTTTACGTATTTTTATTTACTTTTTTTATCGTATGGTTGCTTCAGAGAAAAATTGTTTCTGGAGGAATATAAAACATTTTCCTTCAAAAATGTTTCAAATCATGAGCCTTGAAACTCTTATTTGAGTTCTTATTAAAATCTTAGTTTTTTACAAATTTTGTACCTCATTCATATCTTAAACTATAAAGATGAATTTAATTGATTTCTACTACAATTTTCCTTATTTTATTTTGAATATTTGTATTTGTTTCGAAAAAGTCTGAAATGGTTTAGTTGAAAGGTTGTGAGTTTGGTACAAGACAAATGGATGTCTATCTTTATAATATGAAAAGCATTTCGGAAGCAAGTGTTCTGTTTTTCGTTTTTCTTCTGTCATATTTCATTCCTGGTAATTTATTCTCTTGTCCCTCTAGCACTCATGTTTTCTCATATTCCCCTTCGTTCTATCACAAGACTACTTGGATTTTTTTTCAGGGTAAATAATGATTAGCATACAACTTCGCAAATGTACAAAGGGTTGTTAAAGACCGCGTCTTTCATGCCCTTGAGTGTGTCGAGGTAACTTGAAAATTCTTTTTAAATTTGACAATATTTTCTCAGCAAAATCAAATGAAATACATCATCTCGTGTGGAAAATGCCCAGTTTAGTCCTTTTTTGAATGTTGGCTCCCGTCAGGGGCCCATGTGGTCAATCCAGAGGGGAAAACCCACGAAGGCCCCCACAGGGGGCCCTGCTCTCACGGTATGTCGGTTAAAACTTCTAACAAGAGGAGTGCGCGTAACGGGGGACACGGATTTTAATAATCTTTTGTGGGTCAAAAGGGCCTAATGTGAATTGAAAAAAGGTTCAACTGTTTGCTTCGATAAAAACCGGTTTACGAAAAAGGGTTGAAAGAAATCCGCGCTAAATAACTGCGATCGAATTGCAGAGTGCTCAAGCACCTGGGATAGAGCAATGGTCTAGGTTCTAAACTAGAATGTCTGCTGTCATGCGTTCGCGTCCTCGTACTTTTTTCAAAATTTTGTTATTTGATTCTTTTTTCTTCAATAGTTTAACCGTAAATATACATAAATATTACAAAAATAATATTGAATAGAGAAAAAATATTTTTAAAATCGAAGAACATATATATCATTAAAATATATCATTGCAAATTTATCTCAACGATTAGATGCGTGTCCAATTATTTTTCGCTGATAAAAACGTCGAATGATTGCAAAATAATATATTTCATCGTTTAAAAATAATTTATTATACCATATATTGCAGACATCAATTTATTGATTAACAAATTTTTGTGTCAGAAATAATAATCTTTTGATACAAAAAATACTTTTAAAAATTATTCATTATTGTTTTCATAGCAGTTACGCATATTTACTGTTAAATTATCAGTCTTGTGAAAAAAATTTGAAAAAAAGTAGGAGGACGCGAACGCATAACAGCAGACTTTTTAGCCTAGAACCTGGACCATTTATCTATCGCAGTTGCTCCTCATGGTCCGAGGGCAATTCGTGAGGGCCCCCTACAGGGGCATCCTCCATTTTTCCATACTGTACTCAGGAAAAAAGATGTTTATTTATACAAGCCTTTCTTCTAAATACATTCTGTAACTGAAGTAAGATCTGACGGATTAATTATATACATCATTTATTTAGAATCATTATCAATTTATTTCTTCAAGAAATATTAAATCTAACCTTATAACGAGAAATTATAAATATGAGACAAGTTCTTTCTTGGCGAGACAGAGAGAGGGGGGAGAGAGGGGGGGAGTAAGGCTTTATTATTAAAGGAGATCCATCCTTTATGATAACAAAAATCTACATTTGTACAAAATACAGTTAATTAATATTATGTATTTCAACTAGAAATGGTTCAAGCAGCCCTGACTCCTAACGTCATAGAAATTCTTTCAGGGTGTCACGGCCATCGCAGGCCATACCCAAGACCGTCTCTAAATCGAGGTTCCAGTATTTACATTATCTTAATGATAGTATATAATTTATTCTATAGGATCATCCACTACTTCTTTATATTTTTGAATATGAAAGTATTTACTCTAAAATCACTAATAATACGAATATAATTGAAGTGCTAGCGGTCAAAAGGGGGTAACTCTCAACATTTTCGAAATTGATATTTTTTATC
Organism: Melikaiella ostensackeni; assembly: GCA_032362435.1. Classification (NCBI taxonomy): domain Eukaryota; kingdom Metazoa; phylum Arthropoda; class Insecta; order Hymenoptera; family Cynipidae; genus Melikaiella; species Melikaiella ostensackeni. The sequence continues at coordinate 13,713,821 of JAUMHM010000050.1, read as the reverse complement.
TTTGGAATCTTATATATATTCCTCATATCGACTCGGTTGAAAAAGTGCGAAACTCATTTTAGTTTTTATATAAAAAATTATCAAAGTTGACCCTGGAGGTATCCAAACATAGAAAATCATAGGAATTCTTAGAGAGGTGTCACGGCCATCGCAGGCCATACCGAAGACCGTCTCTTAATCGAGGTTTCAGTGTATTTACATTATTTTAATGAAAGTATATAATTTATTCTGTAGGGTCATCCACTAATTCTTTTATATTTTTGAATATGAAAGTATTTACTCTAAAATCACTCATAATACAAATACAATTGAAGGGCTAGCGGTCAAAAGGGGGTAACTCTCAAAATTTTCGAAATTGATATATTTCATTTTCGGAATCTTATATATATTCCTCATATCGACTCGGTTGAAACAGTGCGAATCTCTTTTTAGTTTTTATATAAAAAATTATCAAAGTTGACCCTGGAGGTATCCAAACATAGAAAGTCATAGAAATTCTTAGAGAGGTGTCATGGCCATCGCAGCCCATACCGAAGACCGTCTCTTAATCGAGATTTCAGTGTATTTACATTATTTTAATGAAAGTATATAATTTATTCAGTAGAGTCATCCACTAATTCTCTTATATTTTTGAATATGAAAGAATTTACTTTAAAATCACTAATAATACGAATATGATTGGAGTGCTAGCGGTCAAAAGGGGTTAACCCTCAAAATTTTCGAAATTGATTTTTTTTCAATTTCGGAACCTCATATAAATTCCTCATATCGATTTGGTTCAAAAAGTAGGAAACTCTCTCTAGTTTTTATATAAAAAATTATCAAATTTGACTCTGGAGGTATCTAAACATAGAAAGTCATAGAAATCTTGGAAGGGTGTCATGGCCATCGCAGGTCATACCCAAGATCGTCCTTCGATCGAGGTTCCAGTGTATTTACATTATCTTAATGACAGTATATAATTTATTCTAAAGGATCATCCAGCAATTTTTTTTATTTTTGAATATGAAAGTTTTCACTCTAAAATCACTTATAATACGAATATAATTGAAGTGCTAGCGGTAAAAGGGGGTAACTCAAAATTTTCGAAATTGATATTTTTCATTTTCGGAATATTATATATATTCTTCATATCGACTCGGTTGAAACAGTGCGAATCTCTTTTTAGTTTTTATATAAAAAATTATTAAAGTTGACCCTGGAGGTATCCAAACATAGAAAGTCATAGAAATTCTTAGAGAGGTGTCACGGCCATCGCAGGCCATACCGAAGACCGTCTCTTAATCGAGGTTTCAGTGTATTTACATTATTCTAATGAAAGTATATAATTTATTCTGTAGGGTCATCCACTAATTCTTTTATGTTTTCGAATATGAAAGTATTTACTCTAAGATCACTAATAATACGAATATAATTGAAGTGCTAGCGGTCAAAAGGGGGTAACACTCACAGTTTTCGAAATTGATTTTTTTTTATTTTCGGAATCTTGTATTAATTCCTCATATCGATTTTTTTTATAAGTGCGAAACTCTCTTCAGTTTTCATATAAAAAATTATCAAATTTGACCCTGGAGGTATCCAAAGGGGTGCCAGGCGGTCGAAAGGGGGTACCCCATACAGGCTCTTATGGAAAATCGTTTTTTCTTTCGCCTGTTTTCTGAGGTTTTAACATAGGATATTTCTTAGAGTCTTCATTCAGTAAACACAAAGTATAACCAAGGGTTCAGAAAAAGTATTCGTGGCGGTAGATTCCACTCAGGGCTGTATATTTTTTTTAGCGGATTGTAAACACGTGTGGCGTGTATACGGTGCCCCGTCTTCTGAGGCTAATAAAGAAGCTAATAAGAATAAATTCGGAAAATTGCAAGTTGTATATTACTCTGTGAAGCTCATACAGTATTCCAGTAGAAAAATCAAATCTATAGGTTCAACATTAATAGAGAAAAATGGGGGGACGTGAAGAGCGTTGAAATTGTCGCATTTTTCGTAAAAATATATTCAATTATATTCTTTAATAAGAAAAAAAATTTTTTTTCACTTTCCTTTTGTTTGTATTGATTATAGAATGCAATATTGAGCGACGGTATTGTGGGCGTAGTTTGTGGAATACCCCCTTTTGAACTCTAGCACAGCTCTGGCTTATCCCTCCCCCCTCCCGAATACTTTGGGTGCTCGTGGTTTTCACAAATTTGGATAAATCGATCTAAAAACTTGATAGAATTTGTATCGGGTACATGGCTGCAAGTTTTAATAGCTGCATTTCTAAAATTTGGACAAATTGTAAAATGCAAACATTTTCTCGTTCTCCTGAAAATTTTTTTGAATGTGTGTTACCCCCTTTTGACCGCCAGCCTTTCAAATGAAAAAAAGCTTTTTCTCGAATTTTCATTTGAAGAAGAAAAGTGTATACTTTTTTCAAATTTGTATTTCTGTCGCGCCATGCCGCCACCTAGAGCTGATGTCATATGCTTTCAGTATTTTCTAAACAAGCTGGAGGTATATGCTTTTTATTTGAAAAATGGAAATAAATGAATGCTGAGACTGGTGTCTTGTAACCGAATTTGCAAATGCCAGTGTTAAAAATACTGAAAAAAAAATATTTGTATTTATATCCAATGGTGAGAAACGAAAAAAAATTTATAAAACTGTCCGGCGTGACATGGGGCCCACATCTGCCCTACAAAATTAATAGTACAAGTATATTTTACTGTTTATACAAGTACATTTACAAGTATATTTAATTTATATATATATATATATATATATATAATTTTTACAAGTATATTCAACTATTTCAACGTCAGCAAATATATTTATGTTCAATAATGAAACATAAAATATGCTTTATTCCGTAACATACGTAGTGTATTGTACTCTGTTACTTTATAACTGCTACTGGAAGGGATCAGCAATTTTGAAGTTATTTTTGTAGCTAAAATTTTAGTCAAACTTTAATTGATATGCAAATATCAATTTCTCAACTACTTTTATTATTTTAGTTATACTCATTATACTTAAACATTTACGGTTTTTTAAACAATGACCCTTTGTCGCTTGATAGAATAATGCACTAAATATGATCTCTTTAAACATGTATATTGTGTATATGCAAAAACTCGAACCTCAAATTTTAATTTTCATTTTAACGCAAATATATTAGATTTCAGTTTTACACACTGTAGTGGTACTTCCGTTTAACAAAAAGAGTCACTGCAAAACGGCAAAATGCCTAATATTTATATACTTTTTGCATGATACTGCAAGTTCATGTTTGAGCTTAGAATGTCAAATTGCGATTTTATGTCAAAGTATTAAAATTAGACACTTTTTCAATTTTTGGTCATGTACATTAAAAAAATTATATGAAATAAGTACCTTCTTTGGGAGAATGTACAATAGGAACTGGAATATTTATTTTACATTTTCTATGAGCTAAAAGCAGAATGTAGAAACTGGAGCACTTCACGAAAAAATAACGTATCATTATTGTGTACTCTTTCGGTAAATTATCCGACTGGCCTTAATGTTTCGAGGCATACTGATACTCTATAAAAACCCCTTTTAGCTATAAAATGTTGATGAATAATTATTTTTATCGTTTTTATCTAACTAACGCATGAATTTTCTTGGACTTTGAAAGCATGTGACGTCACACCACGTGTTTAACGCTATGACGGAGCCACATGTTCCGTTTAAAAAATCGACATTCCCAGTCGATATTTTGTCACATTTTCGTTAATTATTACAAATTATTGAATGACAAAAATTTTGTCTTAATTTCATATTTAAATTCTTTGGGAGTCAAAGTTTATTAAAAACTCAACTTTAAGCGAAAAAATTTTTTCGTGGATGAACCTATTATTTATTCTTAAAAGCAGATTTTTGAATAATTTTGGACCACAGATAAATATTCAATTTGGGTATATAAATGTAATTAGTTTGGTTGAATTGCATATTTTTATTATAGTTATTCATTCCGTTAGTGACTGCATTTTTTCTTCTGGAAGTTTCAATGCTTTAGACCTTCCTGAATTATCGTAAAATATACTTAGGCTACTTTTTGTAATGAAATTTTGATAATATCGTACAGTCAATTAAGGTTAATTGTATTTTGCCATATTGCTCAATAATCGTTCGAACATTTCTTCGCATAATGGTACTTAAGACCTAATCTAAAGGAGTAATTCTATAATGTTCTCGTACCATGATAAGAATTTTCTCATTACATTTTTGGTATAGGTTTGATAATAAAAATGGGAATTTTTCACAATCAATAGCGTTGTTGAAATCTTAGGTTGCCCTCGAAAAGGATTGGGAGGAATCTTCTGTCCATTGTTTAAAATTGTTCATTGCTTGCAATATGAACCAAAATCAGTTTTAAATCCTTTGCAATCGGTTTTTGACTTCTGTTAAAAATTGATATTCTTTAGGTGACTGAATTTTCGTGAAGTTGTAATTTGAAAAAATCAATTTTTAGGCTTCAAATAATAAAAATGAAAATATAAGATTCTAATTGCTCGTCTGTTCAAATTATAGTGATTTTTACTTTCCTAATTAAAAATTTTTTTAAGGTTTGAGATTGTATTAATTTCAACTTGACCTAGGGATTTCCATTTGTAAGCCACAAGTACGTGACTAAATGTGTTTCTATTGACAAATTTTAAAAACAGTTTTTTAAATAAAAAGTATTTCAATTTAATAAAACCGTATTTAATGTAAACATATTCTGCGCTAAAAACTTTAATATCAAATTTATATATTGGAAACTAAATCTAAAGTACCTAGTTCGAGCTGAAACTGTGTTTTTCCAATATTAGAGAAAGCATTCTGGTCGATTCAAAACTATTTTAAAAGCAACCAATTCAATTCCATTTTCTATAGAATGGCGAAATTTGCTTTCTTTTCCAATTTCAATACTTACACACAACCTTTCTCAAGAAATATAATTAAAGTTTTAATACATTTGTAATATTAAAAATAAATCGGTTTTGATTTTCGCGAGCAATCTCTGCAATTTGGACGTTAATTACAATTTTCCACAGACCTTTCCAATTTTCAAAGGATATTTTCTCTTCACAAATTCAATTCAATTATTTACACCACTTTCCACATCTCTAAAACCAAATAATTAAACTGCACAAAAGTTCATAAAATTTTATTATCTCGTAATACAATCTACGATTCCGCTACAATCAAAACCTGGAAAGTTCATGGTAACATAAACTCAATCTCTAATAACTTCTCCCGAGCGAATCTATACAAAGCTTTATTTCAACACTTTCAAAATAAGGGCTTGCTGATTACTTGCACTGAAGCCAATTAATTATTATTTCCGGCAACATCTCGCCACTACGAATATAATTCTGGGCAAAGGAGGAATAGCTGAGAATAAACTGAATTGTGTTTAAGCTCGGAGCGTAAACTGCAAGCGAATACAACAATTTCGTACAGCATATTATATACGAAATGGTGTGAACCTGTTGTCCGCGAACATCATCATGAACGAAATTGCATGAGCGTCGTGGTTAAGCGTCAGAAGATGAAAATTACGCCGTGTGGTTGTTGAAAGCGGAACACGGTAGCGGAAGGGTTGAATATAGGGGTAGTTCTGAGTGCAGCATTTGTGGTAGGAAAACGTCGGCTACTCCGTTACGATCACTCAGTGTCGACAGCCGAGATGTCCGCGATATACAATCCTCGCTAATGTGAAACCAGCGAGCACCCATTCATCGACGTCACATTATGATATTACACTTACTCTTGCACATAGATTTTTCATTTCGAGGAAAATAAAATGAATTTTACAAATGAACCGCTCCCGATCAATAGGGGATTCGCGTGGATTCAGCGTGAGAGGTATTTTCCTGAAAGTCAATTCTAAAAATTGTTCGAATTTGAATTTTGACGACTAAAACTTGTAGATTTTGAAGTAATTCGCGGAAAGTAGATTTTTCGAATGCACAAAATTTCAATCTTTTTTTACTTCAACTCGCGCTAGATTAGCCAATTTTCAGAATTTTTATATTTTTTTAATACTAAATTACGTGTTTAAGTCTTCTGAAACTATAAGAGAAAGAAAAACGTAAATGTTTCAAGAAATGAAGAAGTTGACAGTACAGCTACACAAAAGAAAGGTTAAGAACTTTCAACGAGACACATTTATTTCTATGTATATTGAGTCGCTGAATCCGAATCTGAGGTCAAAATAGCACCTTTCACGATAAGTTTTCGACATAACTTCAAAAAACCTCATTTTTGAGTATGTGATGGAAGAGTATAGTTTTATTATGAATTTAGAGCCACTGAATTCAAGAATAGAGTCATATCAGTGATATTACTGAAAAATTCGAAACATAACCTCAAAACGAAATTGCCTGGGCGGCACTTTTCAGGACTAAATTGAAATAATGTACTTCCAGGCACTGAATCCGATACGTAAGTCAACTAGTGATGGTCTTCCATGGCTGTATGAAAGGACAGACCTTTTTTTAATAACGCACTCTTTTGCATTCAAAAGACATTCGTAGCGTCATTTTCCGTTTTGAACTTTTTTTCTGACTTCAACTTTTCAACGTCCAACAGTAGTTCGCCATCATATTTTCATTCCATCTTCCTTGATATCGTTGTTCCATCACTTTAATATCTTGATGGAAGCTTTCACCCTGCTCTTCACTGTAGTTTCCGAGATTTTTAGGGAAGTATTCAACATAAGAATCCATGAAATGAAGCTTCAAACTTATTAAACTCTTCAATTCTTTGAAACTATTAACCATTCTTGAAATCTTTTTTTCACTCTGGACTTTTAACGTTTTCCAAGAATTGTTCAACAACATTTTTGAAATGAAGCCATGCTCTTTTCTCAGTTAAAGTCATTTTAGTAATAAAAACGTCGTCTTTTATTGGCCGCCTAATTTGAGGTCCATCAAATATCCCTTCTTTGAATTCAGCATCGGACGATTGGGGAAAATGAGACATTATATACTGGAAACATTGTCCCTCTTTATCTAGTCCTTTCACGAATTGTTTCATGAGACCCAACTTAATATGAAGAGGAGAGAGGAGGAATTTGATGGCTCCGCTAATGGGTCTTTGATGACGTTTCTGGATCCTCTTTCCAGCGACATGTTTTTTGGTCAAACTTTTTTTTTGTAATGATTACCACGATTCCGGCTACCCCATAAGCACAAGAAACAAGAATACTCCATATTTTCTGATTGCTGTCCCAGAAGCATTGAAAGAACTTTGTAATCTCCACAGATGTCATTCATGGTGTTCGTACTTGATTGTATCGATGCATATGCGTTTGTGTTGTGCAATAAGACGGTCTTCAGGCTTCGTTTAGAAGAGTCTATGAATAACCTCCACTCTTCATCTTTGTAAACTCCTGTTTTCAATTCATCCATATGTTCATTAACAACCGTGCAATAGACTAAAGACAGTTCTTGATCAAGATGAAAGTAACACCTTGATCAAAAAGTTTTAGGACTTTATTTTTAAAATCAAGAATACAAGTTTATTCATCATAATCGATATTGCCCCTTCAAAGTACTCCCGAATAGGAAAAAGTCGCAGGGAGCCAAATGAGGTGAATTCTGTGGTTCTTGGATGGTATTCGTTTTGTTTTTAGCCAAATGATCACGTATAATGATGGCATTGTGCGATGGTGCGTTATCGTGGTGCAAAATCCACGAGTTGTTTGACCACAAATTCGGTCCTTTTTGGTGAATCGCTTCACGCAAACGTCTTATAACGCCCAAATAATACTCCTTTTTGACGGTCTGACCTTCTGGGAGGAATTCATGATGCACAACGTCTCTGTAATCCATGAAAACCGTAAACATCACCTTCTTTTTCGACTGAAAACGACGTGGTTTTTTCGGTCGCGGCTCATTGGGTGAACGCCATTCACTCGCTT
>JAUMHM010000050.1:13675765-13698216 GCA_032362435.1 Melikaiella ostensackeni | reverse complement strand
CTATTTCTTTCCTTGTATTTTTTATTCCTTTCCCATTACAAATTGTCACAATCCTATACCAGCTTCCTTTTATCTTCACTATTTTTTCCCGTACCCCCTCACTCTCTCTGGTTATTTCCTTTTCTTCTAGCATCTTTTCACTCCTGTGATTATTCCCCTACTTTTTATCATTCTACCCTTTCCTTTCTTTCTTCTTCGCCCCTTGTAACCCCTACCTGAAAACCTTCAGCAATAAAGCTTTTATTCTTTCCCGATCGTTTTACACTATACACGTTTCCGTTAGACTTATCACCTCACAATTTTCTACATATCTCCAAAATTCGCTGTCCTTTTCAATTCCTGAAACGTTCCAAAAAATTATCTTAACTTCCTCCTCTTTTGCTTGGACTACCCTTCTGTTTTTCCCCGTATTTTTATTCTTGCTCCTACCACTTTCTTTTTCTCTAACCTCGTTCTTGTTCTTTTCCCTCTTACCCTTACTTTAAAAAACGCGTGCCTTGTTTCTTCAATTCCTCTTTTTCTTCATTCCATTTGCACCATTCCCCTTCTATTCTTATTTTTTGGTATCCTACCCTAAATAACTTTCCATTATTTCTCTCCCTTTTAGCTATTTCTCTCATTTTCCACTGAATTTCCCTTTCGTTGTATGTATGATCATGATCAATGTATATTTTTGTTTCCCCTAATTTACTTTTTGTCTTCATTACATCTCGTTTTGCTTTCCACGAGACCTTTTCTAATATTAAGATTTCTTGACCCTTTATATCTGCCTTCTTACATTCTTCACTTTCCCTTCCACTTCTTAGTCTTTTTCAAATAACTCGAGCGCTATTTCTCTTCCCCTTCCCTCTGTCACTCTCAAACTCATAAAAGTCTGGTTATTTCTCCTTTTCCCCCTTTCCTTTCTTTCTATTTCTCTTTCTACCCCACTTATGTACCTCCTTTACAATACCCTCTAGATTCTTTACCTGCGCCGATTCTATCTTTTTCTCTATCAATTCTACCTTCACTCTCAACTTCTCATTCTGCATTTTCATCTCCTTGTTTTCGACCGCCTCATCTTCACCTACTCTATCTTTGTTTTCCTATCTCTCTCTTTTTACTAATTCCTTTAACTTACTTTCGAGGTATTTGATCCTTTCTTCATTTACCTCCACACCCTGTCTCGCGCCTTTTACCTATTTTTCTATCTCCTCTAATCTTTTTTGCCCTTCCTTTATCTCCCTCAATTCCCCCTTTACCGCTCTCATTTCCTTAAACAACATTTCTATCCCTAGTACTTCTGGTTTCTATTCCTAGACTTGTAGATATTGTAATTATTATTCATTGGTACCATATAAATTGTTTCCATGGTCTTTTAGTACTTTTTCATTCATCTTTGAATAAAAATAATATTTAAAATAATTAAAAAACAATTTATAAGGTACCAACGAATTCTATCGAAAATATCTACAAGTCTAGGTACACTAAAAGTCCTAATTATTAGAAAGAAAAGTAAATTATATAAAAAATGTTTTTGAAAATTTGTTTCTATAAAATTACACGACGTCATCACATTTGTCGTAAAAAATAAGTCAATATTATCGAAAACATTTTTTTGTGAGCACGAAAGCAACGGAGATATTTAGAATTTAAATTTTGACCTCGATGAGGGAGTGCAAGATTTTTGGAACACCATAATATTCACTCATCTCCCTCTCATCGCTACAGCTGCGCTCCGTGCGTCATGATGAAATGATATTTTAAATCTTTCGGAGTCGCAAAATATTTCTTGAAATCGTCGTAAAATCTTAGAAATCCTTGAAATCATTCTGAAATCTTTAATATATTTGTGAATTCTTTGATTCATGTAAGATTATAGTTTAAGATAACGTTTCTTTGAAATCTTTGTGAAATATTTTGAAATCGCAAAAGATTTCATAAAATCTTTGAAATCTTCTTGAAATCTTTGACTTTTTTGTAGATTCTAAGATATATGTAAGATTTTAGTTTAAGTTAATGCTTGTTTGAAATCTTTGAAGTACTTTGCAATCTTTTGAAATCTTGCTTAATCTTTCTGAAATCTTTGACTTTTTTGTGAATTCTTTGATTTATGTAAGATTATAGTTAAAGTTAACGTTTGTTTGAAATCGTTAAAGTATTTTGCAATCTTGCAAAATCCTGGTGAAGTCTTTGAAATGCTAGTGAAATATTTTGAGATCTTTCGACGATTTCATAAAAATTTATTTATTCTTTGTTTTATTTAAGATTTCAGTTTAGTTTAACGTTTGTCGAAGATGTTTACACACAAATCTGTCTTGGGTGGTAGTGTAGAACGCATGTCTAATTTTTTTCAAATATTTTCAGTCATGTCTTAATGAATACAATTTATTGACACCTTGATTATCAAATAATTGAAAGTTATTAAAATACAAAGAAAGCAAATTAAAACAATGTGGAACATGCAACAAAGAAACTATAGTTGTCTTGAAAATTAGGACATATATAAAGTTGTATCACCTAGTACAAGAATATCCATGAAAAAATTTATTTTTCACAAATTTGTTGAATAATTAATATATATAATTTAAAAAATTGGTTAAACAACGACCGTAGGGTCCCCCTGGGAGCGACTGCCATCCATGAAAATGACACCGGCTCCCAGTAGAACCGCGGTAAATCACACCCATGCCCACGCCTCACAACCGTGAGATGGGCGGCCACAGGGTACGGTAAAATCACGATGAAGGACCGGCGAAACCCTCGTGAGTCCTAAGGACACGGAGCGACCCAAGAATGATAGTTCTCTGCCTCCATCTCGCAAGTGCTTCGGCATTTTTCTGGCACGCGGGTATGGCTTCGAGGTTATATATATATATATATCCAATTATTTGATATTTCTTATGTTTCCGAAGTTCATGCTATTTACTATAATAACCATAATAACCCGTAGATATGGTTATTTCGAGGAACTATTGCGATCATAATAAACGCTAATTAAATGTAACAAAAGGAGATCATACAACATACAATTTTCTCAAATCTTTTACCGAATCACTTAACGTCATATTTTCAACAACAATTTAGTAGTAATTTCATGAATTGCGAAAAAATTTTGTTTTCATCGATATCTTTCTGAAGAATGATAGGAAAAAAATCAAAATACTAATCTGATCATACCGACATAGAGTCTTTATAACGTTATTACAATAATTTATTGTAATTACTAATCATGTAAAACTTTAAGATTATACCCAAGACTGCCACACAGTTACTTCTAGTTACTTCCTTCTCAAATTACTCCTTAGTCACTTTTTAAAGATAAAGTCACTATAGTCACTTTTTCAAAATTAAAAAATCACTTCAGTCACTTTCTTTTCAATAAATTAAAACAGAGAACCCAAGGGTTTACCACTATTGAATTCAGGTCTATATTTATTTTGGAATCTTCTTGAATTATTTTGAATTTTTTTTAATTCACCCTGAATTATTTGGAATTCCCTTCGAATTCAATGGATCATTTTTGAATTAATTTTTTTTTATTCATCTTCAAGACCTCTAAATTCTCCTTGAATTCTGATGAAGTTTATGAGATTCGCTTTCACTCATTCTTTTCACTCCCATTTATCTACATTCAATGGCATTTTCTTGGATTTTACAAATTTTATTTCACTCACTTGAATTATTTTGAATTTATGTTGAATTCGTATGAATTTCATCGAATTGTTCTAAATTCACTCCAATTTCACTGAAAAAAATGGAATATTTCATATTTAGAACATGTTTTTTTCAATTTATTTGTGTTCATTGGTAACCAACTCTGAGTTCTTATTTATTTATCCTGAATCGATCATTCGAAAAAATCGTTTTACACAAAAAGTGTTGGGATTAGCCAATTTTTCACATCGAATACAGACTTTATTTAATGAATTCAACGAATTTTTTAAATATTTTTGAGTCGCTTTCGATTCACTTGAATTTTTGTAAAATTTGCCTCGAATTTTTATGAATTTTGTCAAATTCTGCTCATTTCTCTTGGATACCGCTAAATTTACTCGAATTTTATTGAATTCATTGTATTTTTTTTATTTTTTATTTTCTTGAACTAGCTTAGATTCTGTTTACTCCTCGTCTATTCAATTCTATGAACATTTCTCTATTTTTAAAATTTAGTCCAATTTATTCAAATTCTTATAAAATTCACCAAAGTCTCTTCAATTCCCTCGAATTCTTCTAAATTCACTTTAATTTCACTAAAATCAATGTGATTTTTTGGATTTTTGAATTTTTATCAATACACGAATTCTCTTGAATTCAAAAGAACATTACTCACATTACTAATACACGTTAGTCACTTTTAATCAATTTAAGTTACTTTTTGAGCTAGGAATTAGTCACTTTTGGACACTCTTTTGATTTGAATAGGTCACTTATTCACTTTACACCAGCCATTTTGGATTAAAATTTAAAAAATTGGAGCATTCTTAAAATTTTTGAGGCAGTTTTTTTTTAATAAAAAATTATGTGTCCGTCTCACTGTAGTACTAGGGAAGTAGAATAATTTATCCGAATGATTTCTTTCGATCAAAAGAAAATCATCAGAGTTATAGCATTCACAAAATTGAACAAAACAAACGAAAATAAAAATTTTAAGCCAAACAACGTACGATATTAAAAAAGTTTTAATATCAAAATTTTTGCTCTTACGAAGACCTGTAAACTTTCCTCAGAACATTTTTTGGTAGGAGGCATAGTTTGTTTTTCAAGTAGTAGTAGTCCGACGACTAGGGGACGACGTGGTAAAGAGAGCTTGACTCTAAAGCCAGCAAACTCGACCAGTACCGCACTAACGAAGCGGGCTGTATCACAAGCGTATAGTTTCGTAAGTTCACACGGTCCGCACTTCGCTTCATTCGCTTTCAGTGTTTACGTTATATGTTACAAAAATATCGCAGAAAAACAAGAGGCAGCGTTTATCCTTTAAAACAAACAAACGTTTAAAGAAATTTAATAAATTTTTTTTTACTGTGAACGAAAATCAAATAGAAATGTTACATACGGCAACGGTTCTGGTTTTATAAAAAAAATCCTTTTTGAAAATTAAGAAATTCAATCTTCTAGCCAAACTATGCAAGATACGAAAAAAATGTGAGTGAATAGAATTGCTTTGCTTAAAAAGATCTACACATTCTTCTTTGACAATTTTCCGATAGGATAAGGAGTTTTTCTTTTAATCGTGAAAAATTATATTGAAAAACCATAAATTAAATTTTCCTGCCCAGAAACGTGAGATATAAAAAGATAGCCGATAGAGCCTTAAGTAAATGAATTTCCTCTTTCATTTGAAATCAAAAACAAATTTAGTAATTTGTACGTGAAGAACTAGCCCCGTAGTATCAGTTTGCGTGAAATATGTAAATAAGAAATTCCGCCAAGTGCGAGTTTCTTGAGGCGGTTTGAACTGGAAGGTGAGGATTTTCTGAGCTCTATTGTTACAGAAGATGGAACCTGGGTGGCTCATGACACTCCAGAGACAAAAAGACACTCGTCACATTGGCGTCACGCCAGTTCCCCACCCGCCAAAAAATTCAAAACTTCAAGTTCGAGCAAAAAAAATCATGGCTTCTGTGTTTTGGGACCGAAAAGGAATCATTTTGGTCGAATTTCTGCCTCAGGGGGAGATCATCAACGCAGAAAGATACTGTGAGACCCTAAAAAAGCTCAAGAGGGGTGACATGCATACGAACAAAACCCTGTGATTTTTTTCAAATACATTTTTTTAATTAGAAAAATCGAGTACTTTTACTTTCTGGACATCCCTTGTACTATAATTTTGTATACACGGATTTCCTGCAAAAATTTTTAAAATATTAGGTAACAGTATCTATTAGTTTCCTCCCCCCTATGTAGCAAGTTACGTAATTTATGTTGACCCCTTACAAGTAAATTAATTTTTCTAAGCAGTAGGATGCGCTTTCTAGCGATTCTCGAGAAAAAAGGCTTTAAACATTTTCAAGTGCTTTCTACGCGACAAAATTTTTCTACTGCCCCCCATAGCTTACTTGGTAAGGTACCGGTCCAATGGAGAGAAGGTATGCGGGTTCAAATCTCGCTGGTGTCACTTTTTTCAGATATAAAAAAATTATTTTTTGCCTATTTCTTTATTTTTCGTGTTAAATTGATTAATATTGCGCAAATTAATAATACAAGCATCGAAAGGCGTACTTTTGGGGCATGTGTTGCAAAACTTCGTAGCCTTGTATCATAGAATATTATTTTGCTACATATGCCCCGAAAGTACGGCTTTCGATGCCTTTATTATCAACTTGCATAACAATAATTAATTTTATACGAAAAATAAATAAATAGGCATATAACAAAATTTAAATACTCGTCTCCTTCTCGTCTCCGGCTCGGTCTGAAAACATCATACTCGTTGGTAAAGGTTAACTTTGCATCCTTGTATCATAAAATACTGTTTTTAATACAAGAAAAAAAGTGTTAGAAATAGTAAAAAGTTATTTTTATAACGAGAGAATTTAGAAAGTTAACTAAAATAAAGTAAGAGCGGATAAATTCTATGTATGGTGGCCCCCCTCCGAGTATATTTGGAGCCAAGCGCTGCTCAAATGCAATGATCGAACCAGAAGCCTTAAACAATTCCATGTGTCTAAGCGAACACATCGAACATACACAATACATATTTTGACACATTAAGGGCATGTCAAACCTACCCGATTCCTACCTTACCGACATTTTTTATGGAACAACATACGTCCACACGAAATGAGATATCGAGTTGAGAATTCACGAAATTAAGGACGATGGATAAAGGGGAGTTAAAAATATTTGGTTGCCCCCACTTACGCGCCAGGACGTTTAGTCATCAGGTCGTTTAGGCATGCAGACGTTTAGCTGCCGGGACTTTTAGGCGCCGAGCCGCTGTCATAGATATAATATAGGCCACATACCTTCCCCTTTCTAATGTCTCGTGGGGTTGGGGGGTGGCGGAAAAGTACCCCTGTGACTGGTCATAGAAATAATTTAGGACACCTAACTTCCCCTTTCCAATGTCTCACAGAGGGTGAGGAAGCAAACCTGTGACTAGTCACTGAAATGCTTCAAGTCACACCTATACTCCTTAAAATATATGAAAATTCATTTTTATTGAACTTAACTGACTCAAAGAATTGCATGCGTGCGAGCGAGCCTTACATCCATCATTTTTACGATCATACCTCCAGAACATTATCTCACCATTGGCACTCATCTTGTCAAAAATAAACTGAGATCCTTCATGAGTTATTTTCTTCCGATCACGTTCGGACAAAATTTCTTCCATGGCGTTTGATCACAATTAGACATCAAATCACATAAACCTGATCAGTGGTCTCTTTTATCTTATTTCACATCGACTCAGTAACCCAATTAGCCATCAGAAGCCCCCCACTCTGAACTCAGCAACCAGTACCAGTGAGCCATGCCCCTCTCGGCGCCCAAACGTCCCGCGTCCAAACGGCGGCGCCTAAACGTCACGTACCACGGTCCTAACCCTATTTATTTTCGGAAGTAGATTGTAGGATAGATAGACAAAACTCACGAAGTATTCGGGGTGTGATGAAATCCTGGAAGCCACATAACGTAAATTACATCGCGTTTCTTATGAGAAAATGAATATTTTGATGAAAAATATTTTTTTTCTGAAACGTTGAAATCAACACCGAGCAGACAAATTCCCAGAAAGAGATGGCGAGTGTTAAACACACTTAAACTTCACAATTATGAAGAGAATTTCGCGATTCAATGCGAAATGTAAGTAAAAAATACACCCAACTTTTTTGAGAACTACTCGATGGAAGATGACAGATGAAGAAGCAAGAGAAACCGATCTAGCAGCGCGTGTTCACAAGGCGATAGCGGCCACTTTTTGTACTAAAATGATAAAATCGCAGATTACCCAGAGAATCACGGTCGATAATTTATCTTTTTCCTCAAAACTAATTATCGGATATAAAAAAATAAAAAAATTTTGTTGTAAACATGATTCCTGAAATTATTTTTTGCAGAAATACAAAGATAAAATACTATTTATAAAGTTATTCTTCAAGTTCACAAGTCATTTATAAATGCATAAATCCACTAAGTTGAGACAATTATTCATTGCAAACTTCACAAGTCACTTTCCTTTATACATAAATGAATTTACCAACCTTGTGAAATTATTTATTTATAAATTCACAGGTTTTGTCCTTTTTAAATGAATGAGTTAATTAATTTACCAACTCTGCGAAATTATTTATTTCCAAATTCACGAGAATATTTCCTTTTGAATGAATAAATGGACTTGCGAATTTGGAAGTAAATAATTTCGCAAAGTTGGTAAATTTATTTATTTATTCTTTCATGAAGTACAAAGGCTTGTCAATTTATAAATAAATAATTTTACAGGGTGAGTAAATTAATTTATTTATAAAGGAAATAGGCTTATGAATTTGGAAATGAATAACTTTTCAAAGTTGGTAAATTTATTTATTCATTCATTCATAAAGTACAGAGGCTTGTGAATCTATGAATATACGAGAACTTAGAGAATTTTTAAATTTATTTATCCATAAAGAACGGAGACTTGTAAAATTGGAAATTAATTATTTTGGAAATTCGGTAAATTTATTTATTTATTCACTCATTCATGAAGGATAGTGACTTGTGAATTTATAAATAAATAATTTCGCAAAGTTGGTAAGTTCATTTATTCATAAAGAAAACAGGCTTGTGAATTAGGAAATAAATAGTTTCGCAAAGTTGGTAAATTGATTTATCTATTTATTCATAAAGCACGGAGACTTGTGAATTTATAAATAAATTATTTGAAAACTTGAGGAATTTTTTTATTCATTCACAAAGAAAAGTGACTTGTGAATTTGGGAATAAACAATTTCGCAAACTTGGTGAATTTATTTATTCAGTTATTCATGAAGGACAGAGACTTGGGAATTTGAAAGTAAATAATTTCGCATAGTTGGTGGATTTATTTACGCATAGAGGAAATAGGCTTATGAATTTGGAAATAAATAATTTCGCAAAATTGGTGAATTTATTTATTCATTCATTTATTCATAAGGGACATGAACCTGGGTATTCATAAATAAATAATTTCACGAGGTTGGTGAATTTATTTATTTATAAAGGAAAGTGACTTGTAAAGTTAGCAATGAATAATTGTCTACACTTAGTGTCCATTCATAAATGACTTGTGAAGTTAGTCAATAACTTTATAAATAGTATTTTATCTTTGTATTTCTACAAATAATAATTTCAGGATGCATGTTTATAACGAAAATTGTTAGTTTTTATTTATATGTTCCGATAATTAGTTTTGAGGAAAAATATAAATTATCGACCGCGATTCTCTGGGTAATCTGTGATTTTATCATTTTAGTACAAAAAGTGGCCGCTATCGCCTTGTGAACGCGCCGCTAGATCGGTTTATCTTGCTTCTTCATCTGCCATTTTCCGTCGCATAGTTCTCAAAAAAATTAGAAGTATTTTTCACTTTTGTTTCGCATTGAATCGCAAAATTCGCTTCATAATTGTGAAATTGAGTTTGTGGAAAGATGCTGTGCAGAGCGTTTTTTTTATTTAGTGTCGGTGTTGTGTCTATAAAATATGACTGAAGTCAAGTATGTGTGACACTCGCCATCTCTTTCTCGGGATTTGACTGCTTGACATTGATTTCCACGTTTCAGAAAATAAAATAAAATAATTTTTTTGTCCTAATCAAACCTTTTTCTCAGTTTTCTCATTATCCAAAATATATATAATACATTTTTTATGCAGAATTTATATTATTAAAGATCAAATACAAACTTGTAAGAGAAAAAGTTCTTGTTTTGAATATACGGTTTTGTAATATATAGAAATATGTAACAAGAATTTCCAAAAATGCTTCATGAAAAAACATTATCAAATAGAATATATAGAATCATAATCATAATGAGCTGGGTTCTCCTTTTTCAATTTTTTCTCTTTTTCTCTCTCCCTTTCTTTCAACCGTTCTTTCTTCATTTTTTCTTGTAACTTGGCTCTATCCACTTTATTCACATCTTGGCGTTTTTCCTTTTGGTAAATTTGCTTGCTTTTTCTCATTGGTAACTCAAAACTACTAGCAGGATCTCCTTCGTTGACTTCATAATCAAAGGGATTAAGCGGAAAGGGCTCTCTCATCAAATCGATTTTTTTCTTCTTTTTTATTTCAATTTTTTGGGTCTTGTGAATTCCAGGGTGTGCGTTCTTATTAGCCTCCCCTTCACTTTTTTGTTTTCTATAGTGGTCGAGTTTACTTACTGCGTAGCCAATCAGAAATGCTCCTCCAAAAACCTATTCAAAAATATATAAATTAATTAACTAATTTCAAATATCTACTTTCAAATATTTACTTTATTTTAATCAAACTTGAAAATTCAATTGAAAGGTGGCGTTCTCAAAGGGCACAAACACCAGTTTTGCGAGAATGAGAATATTTAGCTAAAAAATGAGATAACTTCCAATAAACACTGTTATTTTCAAAAGCTTTTTTTTTTATAATGTAATTGCTCATATTTTTCTGCAGTTTTTTTGGAACTTATTGGAACATTTTTTAACCTTCTGCCATTTTTTGTAATACAAAAACTACGAATCTATTTTGCTTCTACTTTCTTAAATCAAAGATTATCATTTAAATCTTCATCTAAAGTTGAGGGAACATGCGGCTCAAGTGAAAAACAATATCCCGTTCATTTTTTTTTTAGTGGATGACTTTTTTAATAAAACTTTTCATCCCTCAGTTCAATTCTGCAGTATCTCGGGAGCAAGATGTTTTTTTTTCTAAAATAAAAATTTGATTTTTAGTCAACGTTCAAAGTTGGAAAACGTGCATATCAAACAAAAAAAAATCTTCGCCCACCAATCCTCCATTTACTCGGAACTTAATATTAGTTTTTAATCAATTTTGTCATGCCCAGGGTGGCCGCTGGACCGGGAAACCGGGAAATGTCCAGGAAATTTTTGAGACTGGTGAAACCCGGGGGATAACCGTGAATTAATTTTTTGAACGGCAATTTTACAATTTTTCAGAAGAAAAACCTGTCTAATCACTTGAAATATTACAAATTTCATATCACATGATATAATGCAGTTGACAATAAGTTTGATTTGTATTTTTTTGAATGTTAAGTTCGATTGTTAACTTTTTCAGTTATTGAATCATTCAGTTCACAGTGCTTAATTCTAAAATATCTTACTGTAAAAATTTGCCACTTTAGGTTTTCATTTTCAAGCGTACATTTTTAGTTTAAAGAGTTTTAAAATACAGTTTTGAAGACTTACGCAATTAAAAATTAAAAGCGTTTGAGTTCAAAAATTTTTGATAAGAAACGTTTTAAGTTGATTGAATGTTTATATAAATTAATTAATGATTTTTAAAATTAAATTGTAGTTCGCGTATTTAGAATTGAACAATAATTGATTTTACAACACGATTCTGAATCTGTTCAAAATTGAGCAATTTACAGATTTTAACGTTGAAAATTGAACTGTTTCAATTCCGAAATCTTAGTGGTTAAACAAATGTAAACGTCCGATTGAAACTTTATGAACTATTTTTCATTTAGTAATATTCAGTAATATTTGAGTCTTGAATCAAAATGAATTCATTCATTCATTTATTTAATATGAGCAATTATAAATCAATAATTAAAAACTGAATTGTTTGAAACAGAAAACCTTGAATCATTTAAATTTCAGAGTGCTAAATTCAAACTTTGAACGTTACAATTTTAATTGTTCTATTTCTTTGAATTTTTACTTTGTGAGTGTGGCATTTTGATGCATAAATAACAAATAAATAATTATTAATTTAAAACAACATAAAATTAAAATAATTCGACTTTAAAGGATTCATGTATTAAAAAAGGTTTAAATTTCACAATTCTAATTTTAAAAATAAGGGAAGGAATTTTGGTATTTAATTTCTCACCGAATTCGAAGAGGGACATTTTTTCATTTTCATTGAGTAGAAGGCGGGCAAATTTTGTATTATTAACGTTTTTATTGGCTTTGAGACGTGGAAGTTTTAGTTTTCAATTTTTCTTGAATCGGCAGAGGGACATTTTATATTTTGAAGATTTTTACCAAGTTGGAAAGGGGGAAATTTTGTTTTTCAATCTATTATGAATTGGGAGAAGGACAGTTTTTCATTTTCAAGATCTCTTTCGAATTGGAAGAGAGGAAATTTTGGTTTTGAATTTTTTCTGAGTTGGAAGAGTGACATTTTTGTGTTTTCGAGATTTTATCGAGTTGGAAGCGAGGAAATTTTGGTTTCAATTTGTTCTAAATTGGAAGAGAAACAGTTTCTCATTTTTAATATTTTTATCGAGTTGGAAGGGAGGAAATTTTGGTTTTTGAGTTCTTCTAAACTGGAAAACGCACTTCTTTTGTATTTATCGTTTTTATTGAGTTGGGAGGAAGGGACGTTTGGTTATCAATCGTTGTTCTGAATTGGGAGAGGAACATTTTTTCATTTTTAAGATTTTTATCGAGTTGGAAGGGAGTAAATTTTGGTTTTCAAGTTATTTTAAGCTGAAAAAGGCAATTCTTATGCTTTATCGTTTTTATTGAGTTCGAAGGCAGGAAAGTTTGGTTCTTAATCGTTGTTCTGAATTGGAAGAGGCCATTATGTATTTTTGACATTATTATCAAATTGGACGGGAGGCAAATTTGGTGATTTTAATTGTTTTTAAAATAATTAAATTTTCAATTATTTTCAAAATTTAATAGATTTTTAGAAGACAGAGAAAAAAAAGAGTGAGAGGTTGGTTTTGGTTGACTCTTTCTTTTTCTCCCTCTTCCAAAGAAAGTAGCTTGCATTTTGATCTTCTATAAATTCTAAAAGAGAGACATTAAGCAATGATTTGTTCCAATCTGCAGAATTGTCTATCAATACTATTAAGATTACTTTCAAATGAGGTATTAATCATCAACTCAATTTACGAATAGTTATATATTTTCACAATTTGACTAAATTAGCAATTTTTAGAAATTTGTTATCGTTTTGGACTATTACCTTTGTCTTTTTTGAAAAATGGATTAATCTGAATAGATTTATTCTGAATCGACCAACAGAAATGTTGTGTTTCAACTTGATGTATCCAATATTGACGATTCTGAATAAAATTTACAAAAACGTATTTTTCTAATATGGGAAATACGTGTTCAGCTTCATGGAGCTTGCTGAACCTCTAAATATCATTTTAAAAAAATACGCATTCATTTTGTTGTGGGTTCTGAAAAATTTGGGGATGAGAGCATGCAAATTTAAAAAAAAATTGGACCGCGCTAATGCAACATGCATATTGGGGTATATTTATGAAATATGAAATACTGGAGAGATGCAAATTTAAAGATGTGTTGGTGTTTACGAAATTCATGTGAAAATCTATTAATTCTCACTATTGACATAATATCCTCACCTGTTTGGAACTATCACAATGAGGTCAATACCTGATGATTATCAGGATACACGACGAGTTCCGAATAGTTTGATGGGTGGTCCAGTATATACACATCAGTATGTACAGGTGGCAAATGCTAAATAGTTATAACACTCTCTGTGGTTTCTCGTATTCCATTACGGAGATCTCGCATTATTGAGATTTACATGACATATCAAAGTTAGCATGAAATTTACATTTCAATATTATGGCCTTATCGGCTTCACCAACAAAATCAAAGTCAAGTGGCACAAAATATAATTTCTCATAATTTGACAATTCATGTGAAAGCAACTTTATTTTTTCATATTTTTAAGTTCGAAAGATTTTAGCGATTTGAAAGGATGTCAACAGATTTCGAGGGACTTTAAGGTATTCCCAAGGACTAAAAAAATTTTTTTTAAAATACAAAATTTTTACGGCATTTAACGAGATTTCCAAAGCCTTTTAGGCTTAGGGATTTCAAGAGATTTGGAGAGATTACAAAATTTTTAGGGTATTTCGAACGATTTCAAAGGATTACGAGTGGTTTCACAGATTTTAAGTGATTTCAAAGATTTCGAGAGAAACCGAAGGATTCTAAGGAATGTCAAGGGATTTTAAGAGATTTTGCAGTATTTCAAAAGAAGTCACGGGATTTCAATGGATTTGAATTAGAATCTCATGACAGAATTTCATAAGATTTCAATCGATTTGCAAAGATTTCAAAGACTTTTGAGATATTTTAACGGATTTTGAAGAGACTTCCAAATATTCCAAAGTATCCACGGGCTTAAGAAGATTTCGTCAGATTCCAAAAGATTTAACGGAATTTCAAAGGATTTTCGAATAATATGAATGATTTTAAAGGATTTCGAGGAATTTGAATGGCTCGTAGTATTTTGAAATAACTCATGGAATTTCAAGGATTTAAGCCGATTTTTAGAGATTTTAAGGGATTTCCACGGATTTTAGAGGAATATATGGGATTTTGAAGATTTCAAGCGACTTCAAGGATTCTGAAAGATTTCATGGAATTCTAAGGATTTTACGGAATTTCAAGAGATTTCGAGATATTTCAAAAGGAGTCACAGGATTTCAAAGGATTTTAATCGATTTCAAGAAATACTAAAATATTTTCACGAATTTTGAAGGATATTAGAGGATTTTAATCGGATATTAAATAATTTCATAAAATTTCGAAGGACTTTAGCGGATTTCAAGAGATTTAAAGCGGTTTCGATGATTTCATGGGATTTTAACGGACTGTAAGAAATTTTAAGAGATCCGAAAATAAAAATAAGAGGAAATCACGGGATTTCAAAGAAATCCAAAAGATTTAAAAAATGCCAAAGCATTTTCAAGAATTTCGAAGGATGGTAGGAGATTTTAATCGAATTTCAAAGATTTGAAGGGATTTAAGAGATTTTTATAAGATTTCAAAGGGTTTGAAGGGATTACAGTCGATTTTAAGAAATTTGAGGCGGTTTCGATGATTTCACGGGATATCAAAGGATTTTAAGAGAATTCAAAAGATTCCAAAATATATCCACGGATTTAAGAGAATTTGGTGAGATTTCAAAAATTTGCACAGGATATCGAAGGATTTCCGAATATTATAAAGGATTTTAAGGGATTTCAAGGAATTTTAATGGCTTCCAAAAATTTTGAGAGATTTCAAGAGATTCGTGAAGATTTCCACGGACGTAAAACATTCCAATGAATTTTGAAGGGATTTCAAAGATTTCAAGGGATCTCGTAATATTTGGAAATGTCTTACGAGATTTAAAGAATTTCAAGCGATTCTTGATATTTCGAGGGATTTTCACGGATTAAAAGGGATTTTCATGGAATTTTTAAGGTGTCAAGCGATTTTAATTATTTCCAAAGATTTCACGGAATTTCAAAGAATTTTAAGGGATTTCCACACTTTTAAAAGCATTTCAAGGGATTTTTAGGGACCACAATCGTTTTATAGGGATTTCAAAAGATTATGTAGGACAGCCATGGAATTCAAAGGATTTCATGGGTTTTTAAGAGATTTCGAAATATTTCGAAACATGTCATAGGATTTCACAGGATTTTAAAGGATTTCAAGAGATACCAAAATATTTTCACTAATTTCAAAGGATATTAGGGGATTTTCATCAGATTTCAAAGGACTTTAAGGGATCTCAATCGATTTTAAGAGATTCAAAGCGGTTTCGATGATTTCACGAGATTTCAAAGAATTTTGGAAGATTTCAAAAGATTCCAAAATATATCCACGGATTTAGAGGATTATGTAAGATTTCAAAGTATTAACGGAATTCCAAAGGATTTCCGAATGTTATAAAGGATTTCAAGAGATTTCGAGGAGTTTCAATAGCGTTCAAAAATTTCAAGGGATTTCGAAAGATTCGTAAAGATTCCCGCGTACTCAAAACATGTCAATGACTTGAAAGGGATTTCAAAGATTTTTAGGGATCTCGTAGTGTTTCGAAATATTTTACGACATTTCAAGAGTTTTAACCGATTTTAGATATTCTATGGGATTCTCACGGATCTTAAAGGATTATAAGGAATTTTTAAAGGATTTGCAAGATTTTAAGCGAATTCAAGTATTTCAAAAGATTTCACGGAATTTTGAAGGATTTTTAGGGATTTTCGCAGTTTTCAAATGATTTCAAGAGATTTACAGGGAGCTCAATCGTTTCAAAGGGATTTCAAAAGATTATATATGATATCCATGGAATTTAAAGGATTTCAAGGGATTTTAAGAGATTTCGAAATATTACAAAAGAAATCACGGGATTTCAAAGGACTTTGAAGGATTTTAAAGGATTTCAAGAGATACCAAAGTATTTTCACAAATCCCGAAGGACGGCTGGGGATATTAATCGGATTTCGAAGATTTTAAGAGATTTGAAAGAATTTCATGAGATTTCAAAGGATTCTGAAGGAGTTTAGCCGATTTTGAGAGATTTAAAGCCTTTTCAACGATATAAAAGAATTCCAAAGTATATCCGTGGACTTTAGAGGATTAAGTAAGATTTAACGGATTTTCGAAGGATTTCCCAATATTATTAAGGGCTTTGAGGGATTTCGAGGAATTTTAATGGCTTGTGGAAGATTTTAATGAATTTAAAAATATTTTACGGAATTTCAAGAGATTCGAAAAGATTCCCACAGATTAAGGAGATTTTAGTGAATTTTAAAACATTTCAAGAATTTCAAGGAATCTCGTAACATTTCGAAATATTTCACGGAATTTTCACATGATTTAAAGTTTTGAGGGATTCACGAAATTTTTAAAAGAATATAAATAATGCTAAAATGTGTATAATAATATAAAAAGTAATTTTTGCAAACAGAACTGGTTTCTATTAACATAGACAACAAAAATAATGAGAAAAAGGAAGCTTACGTAAGAAATGCTTCGGACTCCCCCCCTTCCCATGTAAGAATCCGTAAAATTTTCCAGACCCCCTCCCCCCAAAAAAGCCTTGAATTATTAATGGTCGCTACCAAATAACTTTATTTTTATTTTTCAACAAAAATTTATACCATTGACTCTTCAAAATTGTCAAGACAGATTGTGGATTAAGTCAACAAACTTTCGAAATTCATGTTAAAATTTGTAAAAATAATTCCGAAAAAATCAAAATGAATTTCTCGTTATTACAGTATAACATTTTTTTCGCTAAAAGAACAATAAAAATAAGAACTTTTTTTCATTGAACGATCATAATTTCGAGGCCATTGTACGAGCTGCGGTGTATTTAGTTGTTTTAAGCTTCTTCGATCTTGAACTAATAATAACCTAATCTTACAATTTATCAAAATCATTGAGTTTTTTGATAATTTTAAGACACAATCTGAAATTGAGTGATTAGAAAATTATTATTTTTCAACAGTTCAAACTTTTCAATTTGAAGTGTTGACAACCGGAACGTATAAATTTATAATAATTTAGTTTTGAAGGTTTCCAGTTTAAAATTCTACAATTTTAATTTTAGTTTGAGATCACTCAATTTTGAACCTTTAAATATTAACTAGTTCTGGACCCTTTAAATATTAACTAGTTCTAATCTAACTAACTTCACGTTTTTGATTTGAAATCATATTGAAATATTTTATTTTTTTAATACAGGAAATGATTTCTACTATGAATAATTTCTGTTTATGCCCTCTGAACTAATTTGTGAAAATCTGTCTCGATACATTATTTTACACATAATTTCTGAAACAAAGTTTTTCTGTAAAATGTTGGCAATCTTTGTGAATGTTTGTGAATGACTAATGTTATTGAAGGCAATTGTACTTTGAGAAACTTTTGATGGAATACTACCACTGCTAGTTGCAGGTGTAAATTTTCAAACTCGACTACAAGTTTCAAACTTCTAAGATTTAATATACGAATATATTCAAAGCCTTGAAGCAGCTTATTGTTTTCTGAAATTGTAACTTGTGAAAGTATTCAAAAATTCTCTTAATATTTTCTTAAACCATTATTAGTGGTTTGAATATTCATAACGATTTTCATTAATAATTTTACTTACGCCGGCTCCATGGGAAAGAAATATTGACTGTTTTCTACACTGTTTCTTCATAATTTTGTACTTTTCAATTCAAAAGAGGTTAAAATTTTCTTTTAAGTTAATACTAAGTTTCGAATGCTTTTAGATTGTTTCTTACTATTCAAAAGATGATGGTTATGCGTGATAAAGTTAAAATCTGTGTGAACTATTGTAAATTTGATGAATGGTTACATTTTTTACGGTAAATTTTGTAATTTTAATGGACACACATGTTTATACTTGAGGCCATTTTTATTGACAGAATTTCATTCTGCCCAATCGATTGATTCTCGATATTGGGAGCTCAACTATTCATTCAATCTTAGGTTAAGGGAAAATCCATTTTATATCTTGAAATTTTTTCTTCTGTTCCTGCTTGTTTCTTTATTGAAAAACATACACATTATCTTGGAACTCTAGACTAGCTGGAAAATTTACAATTACGTATATTTTTATTAACTATATATACGTTGTATTCGATGAAATTACACACTTTTATAAGAATAAGAAGAACTCATTTATTCATAATCCAAATGTAATAATTAAAAGACTCATTCGTTTCGATCTTATGACAATGAATGAAATAATCTTCCGTTGTTATTGAAAAATATAATATTACATTAAACATTATTTGTAAAGACTAAAGTAATCAAAAATATGAAAGTAAAGATATAGGCTAATTATTCAATCTTTGAAAAACTTAGTAATTATATTTTCTATTAGAGTCGATAAAATATAAAAGGTACATAAAAATGCGAACTGCTACTTTTAGTAACATTATCGATAACAGTAATGATTGTGAAAGGACGATAGAAACTCTTATAAAATCACATCTTTAACAAGTTTAAACAATCCTCTGGAACTGCAGACACACACACTACGATTTCAGTGCATATTGTTTTCTATTTACAAGTTAGTTATATAATAAAGGAAGGGTCTCAAGTTTCCTCATCCTGTATTGAAAATCAATTTTTGAAAATATATCATTGGAACATAAAAATAAAGTTATACAATTAAATGTTTTTTAGTTCTGGAGAACTATACAGTAAGACGGGGCTAGGCGGGACATGTTTTTAGATTTTTCTCAATAAATTACACAAATGAATTATGGTTAGGTATTAATGCTTTGAATATATGATTTCTGGTCCTTTTTAAGCACATCGTGAAGTTGAAACATTTAATTCAGCTATAAGTAACTAGTTATTACAATCCAAAGTGTGGCCGAAGTAAAAACTAAAAAGACATACTTCTTTTCAGTAAAAGCCTAACCTAATTTGTTGTGTCAAGGAATAACCTTATAAGTATAAGAACACAAAACAAGAAAATAATTTAAGAAATTCTGCCTGTTTTGACTTCAGAAATAGCATTCTCAAAATTCTCAACGTTCTATTAAAAGGATCGGTACGACCCCACCTTCGGTATATAATTTCTGACCATGTCCGACTTTCCCTTACGAATTTGGAACGTTTTAGAAAAATCGTTTTACAAACCTATAGCAAAAAGTAAACATTTTATCTTGCTTAAAATTTGAGATAATGTTGTTAAGACGATATACTATATGAAAGGTAACTAAACAGTCTACAAAACAAAATTTGACATTTATTTTACAGAAAACAATGGAAAATCTTTCGCATTTTTATTCGGAGAAAAAAAAATCAAATTTTGAGATATGAATTTATGAGTGTCCCGGTTTCCCCAGGTTCTCCCGGTCAGACTCGGCTTACGGTATTTCTCAGTTCTAATATTTAATTCTTAATTACATTGTGAATTCAGCTTGCAGCCTGCTGGTAATACATTTCCAACGTATCGAAACTTGGAACTCTGTTTTCGATTTTTCCATCGCAGATGATTTAGTAGGTGAAGTGCATGTCAGGTGATCACAAGCATTTTCGTGCTCAGATGGGATTTGCGTGTAACTCGGTGTAATCAGTCCTTAAGTAGTGAAGAAAAACTACATTAATAATTTTTCGAAAATTCCAAAAAACATGTGCTTTACAATTTCTGTAAATTTCATCGTGAGCCAGCCAGCAGTTTAGAGGAAAAAAATTCAAACGCAACGTCCTGCATGACGAAGCTTCGCGGGATAGCGTGGAGGCCGTCTGCCGCGGCGCGGCGGTGCCGGTTCTGTTCGCGTTTCGCATTATTGTCACATTTTCGCGATTCGCACTTGTTTTCCGCTTGTCTTCACACGCTCAAAAAATATGCTTGAACTTGAATAGTAAAGCGGCGTGCATCACATTAGCGTTTTGTCCGCAGGCTTGACCACTTCGTAAGGTACATGCGGTGAAACGAGTTCGTTTTACTTGATATTCTCGATATTAGCTGAAATTAATCATCATGCAATTCTGCTTATGACAACTGAATAAATTTCGGGTATTCTTGATTAGTATTTAATTATTGTTTGTTTATAGATATAGAATTCCGTCGACGAAGTGTGTTACAACGGCGGACTGTACTGCGACTTAGTCACTAGTATACAGTCAGAAGGTTTTCGAACTTCTCAATTCGTGCGTGCAATCTTGCGCGGCTTACGACTTCTTGTTTTGGTGGTTCTTAAAACAGTTGCCACATTAAAATCTTCTGAATTAGAAAAAAATTTCATCCTTACTTGGAAATTGTACTGACAGCGTGGATTTGCTGCGTTCCATCAATCGTAATGGAATTCGTCAATCGTTCACTTAACAAATTTTATTCCGCTTCATATTCTTCACTACCGCAGAACTCTACATGAATATTTTTGAAGTTTAACTTAGCTCATTGAAACATTTGTCGAGGATTAGGTGAAAATTATTGTGTATCGGTTAACTTCATGGAGAAAAAACCAAAGTTTAAAGGCGTTTAGTCAAATGTAATTTGAGAGAACTTTATGTGGCTTTCAAAATACTCATCCAAGTGGAAAAGTTGGATTCTCAAAGTTTGCAGAGTTAAAACGAAAAAGAGTGTGCATTAGCTGGAACAAGTGGCACCCTCAATGTTTGCATTTCCGTTTCCCACCAAAATGCGAAACTTATGTCTTTTGGTGGAAAAGTTGCAGAATTAGTCAAATCTAATTCTTCGCCATTTGCAAGTCGCAAGCACTGGGTAGCTCAATCGATTTGCAATCCTGCTCAAACCAAGTGTTATTTCAATGAATGTGAAAGCTGCCCGGGTAATGACAATCTGAAGGTTCTATTGGAGGAAGCATATGCAACGACAAAAATTGAACAAACCACATTCAAACAATGGTTTACCACAGATCAATCTGATCTAGAAACCGTAATCAAACCAGTAGATGATTTCGTGGATTTTTTAATTGACCATATAAAGAAACTTCTTCGACACGATTTCATCGCCAAACAACAAAGTTTGCATCTCAAAGGAACGAAAGCTAATATAAAAGTAGGCGAGCTTCTAATTCTTCTAGAACTTTGTAGAAAATTACTGTATTGATTATCGAGACTCTTCACAAGAACATCACTGGTCAAAGACAATTAACTGTTCATCCTTTTGTGCTTTACTATCGGCCACGTGAAGAGGAATTAAAACACATGAGCTACGCTGTGATATCAGACATAACAGAACATAACACGATTGCTTTACATCTCTTTCAGAAAAAACATGAAAGCTTCTTGCTTTTCTTTGATTAATTTTTCAATGTAGAATCATACAGGATCGACTCGGGAGAAGAAATGAAGATTCTAATATTTCCCCAAATATAAAATTCGGTACTTTATTTTATTAATGAAATAATGTAGACATAAAACTCAATCAAGATAATTTTTCTAATATTTTAAGATATTCTAAATTCCGCACGAGATAACTTTAGTATTCGCCCTATTTCTATCTGAGCCTATGACACGTATGTCTCACTATCCTTCTATTCTTCATTCGCAACAAAAGGTATTTCTAATTTGCCGGCCTCATTTTTCTATATAATATTTATATTTTTATCTTTGGTAAAAATCATGCAAAGATATTTCTATTTCTATACTCTTTTTATCAGAGTGCTCGAGTTCTACGGAATTTGATCTAAATCTCAATCGCTCTTCTTACTTCTCTAACAGATTCTCTAAAAATAGTTGAGTTTTTCGCAGCTTAATTTTCGAAAAAGAATCATTTATTTCATTTCTCCCAGAATAAGAAAATTTTTGAAGTCTTCATCAAGTCGAATTCTCTTAGAATACGATCTTCTTGATAGGTTACGTACTAGGCTTTGAGAGTAGACTCTCTGGCCCGTTCGCCTCCGCTATCAGGAATCTAGTAAAATAAATCTAGTTCAGTGTGACAAGGTGCGAAGTCTCGAACTTAGGATTTTATTTTACCGTCACGTAAGCAAAATTTCTCGAAGATGGTACAGAAGGTCGCGCCCTTAAAATCTCGTGACTCGAACAGAAGGCCTTTACGCTTACCGCACTCGTACTCGGTGTCG
>JAUMHM010000050.1:13660769-13675665 GCA_032362435.1 Melikaiella ostensackeni | reverse complement strand
CAAGAAAAACCGTTCACAAATAAAATATACCATAGACTCCGAAACTATTCACTTTTGCGGCTCATCAGAGACAAAAGTACAATGAATCTACATCAAAAAGAAAAAAGATGGACAAAAAGAAAGAGTCAACCATAAAAACCTTTCACGCTTTCTTTTCTTCGTCTTTTCACACTACTGGGGACCAACATGTTTGGAAGCCAATTCAGACTTCCTCAAGAGGCGTAATTTGTAGGAAAACGACAGTCATGAATAATGAAACCTATATTGATTACATTCAAATATTACCTAAAAATACAAATGAAGTATTCAATATCAAATGCTGTTTGATAACATTTTCTATGTTTTCATTGATATCAAAAATCTTAGAGATCGGAATGAAGTCTACTTTCTTATGAAAATTTTTTGTGTACTACAAAAGAAACACCCAAAAACGTTTACAAATCAAAAATAGATTTCGAAACTACCCACTTTTGCGGCTCATTAGGGACTAATGTACAATAAATATATGAAAATAAGAAAAAAGGGAGAAAAAGGAAATAGTCAACCATACCAACCTCTCGCTCTTTCTTTTCTCCGTATTTTTATACTACCGGGGACCGACATGTTTCGAAGCCAACTTAGACTTTCTCATCAGGGGTGATTTATAGAAAAACTACAGTCATAAATAATGAAACCTTTAAACTAAATTCAAATATAACCTGAAAAAAACAAGAATTTAGTATCAAATGTTGTTTCGTAAGTTCTTCTATTTTCTGATTAATATAAAAAATCTTTAAGATCGAAGCGAAATCTACATTCTTATAAAAAAAAATTTTTTGTACTGAAATAGAAAACTTCACAAAGTTCTGTATAACTGTGTGTGGCAAACATTTTCAACCAAATTCAAATTAGATTTCTTATATTTGATGGTAGTCTCATTAAAAGTTTTTTTCTCTCTTTTATTTTCAATATCAAATTTTTTTTGAAAAACCCATGATTCTTGCACTGTGTCAATGAATCCTTCTGTAATGCATTCAAACTCAGTTTTTTATTAATTTAAAAATTCTTAAGTATTGTTCATCGATCCTCCAATTACATCCGTCACATTTCTCCAATTTTTACTAATTTCACTGAAATCCATAATACCAAAATCAGAAAAATCAGAATGGATAAAAAATTAACTTCCTGCGTAGGAAATCCAAAAATTGTAATCCTGTGTTGTGAAAATTCACCATAAACACTAATTAAACAAATATTTCAATTATATCAATAACACAAAATAGATACTAAGACATTTTATCACCGATTGGATTTAATTATTAAAATTTTCAATAAGGAGACAGCAATCCACTTTTTTAATACAAATTTCAAATTTATGAGAGAAAGATTTTTTACTGTATAAACTCTTTTCTATTTTAACCGGAAAGAGACTTCAGAAATGCGGAGTGCAGTCTTCCAAATCTCGTCGTAAACTGATACTGACTGTCAACAAAAGATCTTATAGAAAATCTCATATTTTGGGAACACATTTCAAACCACTTCTAGGAGAGGCGAAACAGTCGCTTTTCAATGACTGTATCATCCAGCCTACCCCTCGTAAAAACCACATGTTCGAAGAATGTCAACAGATTTTAGGAAAATTATTCAGAAAGTTTAAGTCCTAAATTTCAAGATCGAGAGATTAGCCCAAACAAGTAGTAATGAGATAGAAAAATATCTTTATCTTCAAATATGAAATTCATAGAGATATAAACAATTAAAACCATTGGATACTTCACTAATAATTTTTTAATATGTTTTTCATGTGGAATTTTTTCTAATCCTATGATTTTCACAGAAGTTTCTCGGTCTTAGATCTATTTAATCTATTTTTCAGTCTACAATATAGTTAGAACAATTGATTAAAAAACATTTGATATTAGACTCTTCATTTTCACTTTCAGGCAATATTTGAATTCTATTAAGATAGGTTTTATTATTTATAACTGTATTTTTCCTTTGACTTACACCTGATGAGGAAGTCTGAATTGGCTCCCAAACATTTTGGTCCCCAGTAGTATAAAAAAGCCGGAAAGAAGAAAGAGTGAGAGGCTGGAATGGTTGACTCTTTTTCCCTGTTTCGTCTCTTCTTATTGTAAATTTATTGTACAGTTACCTCTAATAAGCCATAAAAGTGAGTACTTTCGAAGTCTATTTTTGTTTTGTGAACTTTTCTGGCTGTTTTTTTTCTTCTTTTTTCTTTCTTGAGTTTGTCGCAGCTCAATTTTCAAAAACGAATCATTCATTTTATTTCTCTCAAAATACAAAAATTCTCGAAGTTTTCATCAATTCGAGTACTTTTAGAATACAAATATCTTGATAGGTTACGTACTAGGTCTCGAGAGTAGACTCTCTAGTCCGTTCGCCTACGCTATCAATAATCTAGTAAAATAAATCTAAGAGTAACAAGGTGTAAAATCCCGGACTTGGGATATTATTTTACGTAACGTGAGCAAAATTCCTCGAAGATGGTATATAAGGTCTCACCCTTTAAATCTCGTGACTCGAACAGAAGGCCTTTACGCTTACCGCACTCGTACTCGGTGTCGAGAGTAGACTCTCTAGCCTGTTCGCCTGTACGGTGAGCCAGCGTAGATCGAAACTCGGCTGCAGGAGTAGACTCCTTGGCCTGCCTAAAGATCACCCTAGATCCTTCTCGCTTGCCAGCGAGCCCCCAATGCCTGTTTTGGGACCAGCATCCAGACTTCTCGATTTTTCGAAGTTGCGTATTCCCTCTCGCGATTTTTGCGTGGATGGGAGATACCGCGACTGCGCGTTTTATGGACGCCTGGTGCTAACGCCTGTTTGAGGCTCTGTAAAGACGGTTGCACGGTACAGGGGCAATGCTTAGATAGCTTACAAACTAATAGCCTTTTTACGCGAAACAGGTATTCTTGTTAATGAAATAATATACTTGACAGATGGGTCAGCAGCACAATACCAAAATAGCGAGTATTTTGTTAAGTTAACAAACCACAATGAAGATTTTGGTTGTACAGGCAAATGGAACTTCCATGCAACTTCCCATGGTAAAGGACCTTGTGATGGAATAGAAGGTATTGTTAAAAGGGCAGCTGCCCAAGCAAACCTTCAAAAAACCTTTGTTCTTTGAGTTTGCAAAAAAAAAAAAAATTTTTTTCTGAGCTTTCTTATATGAAAGTATGTATTATGTATTACAAAAAATTTGAGAACTTATAAAGCTATAGTGGTTAATTAAAACAAAAAATATGATGTTTTCAAGAAAAAGGTACAAATAATTTCAAAGTCCCATTTCTTCGCCATTTTTTGGAATTTCCCAAAAATATTTATTTTGGTTTTTCTTCACTACTAAAGGACTAATCACACCGAGTTACACGCAAATTCCATTCGAGCGCGAACATTTTTGTGACCACTTGACATGGACTCCACCAGTATGATTGCTCAAGAATCTTATACACAATCACTCTATAGTATTATATCGGTGAAATATGTTGTAGAGTCAGCTGGACTAGTATTTGTCAGATGATACTGCTCGTAATAAATGTAGAATTTATGTCGACGCCTAATTTTTGAAGTGCAAACTCACTTATTGTACATTCACTTCATATTCAGTTAAAAAAAATTAATTTTCTTCTCTGGTTGCATTGCCGTAATATTCTTGATACTTCACTGGAAATGCGAGTTGAGTTCCTTTGTCCCACGTATATAACTCCTGTTTCATTGAAAACAAATGGTTTTAACAATTATTTAGAGATAGTGCAAGTTATCGTACTGAGTGGAGCATTGGAGGATTTAAAGAAAAGGTCAAGGCCACTAGAATCTCAAAGAAATTCGAAACTAGAACAGGGAAAGATGAAAATTGGACAAAAGTTTGGTGGGACAATGAATGTAAGGAAAAGAAGAGGCAGGTTAAAAAATAGTATGAATATTTGAAGAGGGAAAAAAGGAAAAGAGAAGATTACATATATTGAAACCAGGAAGGAATATAGTGAGTTATGTAAACTGAAAGAGGAAAAGAAAAAAAAGGAATTAGAAGAGGAAATAAGTAGGATTAAAACAGAAGGTGAGGTATGGAGGTTTGTTAACAAAATGAAGAAGAAAAAAAAGAAAATAGAGGATAAGATTAGCATGAGTGAATGGGGGGAATATTTAAAAGAAATGTTTCAAGGCTGGAGTGAAAAGAAAACGGATTATTGGTAGAAAAGTGAATTGGAAGAAGACGAGAAGGAGTTGAAGGATGAGGAGATAGAAGCACAGATTGAAAGATTAAAAAAGGGCAAAGCAGGAGGCAGTGACGGATTAGGTAACGAAGTATCAATTTACAGTAGCAGGGAAAGCAGGAGGAAGTTCAAAGAAGAAGTTAAAAATATGAAAAGGTGAGTGATTTCCTGAATACTAGAGAGACGAGTTAATTAAACCAATACTTGAGAAAGGGGAGAAGGGAAAGTAGAAAATTACAGGGGAATAACGTTCTTGAACACAGCGTACAAACTATATGCACTGGTGTTAACGGAGAGGCTGAAGAAAGAAGTAGAGGCAAAAGGGATACTCTCAGAGAGTCAGGCAGTTTTCCAAGGGCACGGGACAATTCCGCACCAGATCAGGTATGCCGTTCCCCCACTATGCGGCTTCCCCTTTCTGTCCTTTCCAGCGGGAAAGGGAAAGCCACGTATTTGCCGCGTAGTGGTGGAAGGGCATACCTGATTTGATGCGGAATTGACCGTCGCCCGGTTTCCAAGAGGGTAGAGGTACAATAGATAATACTCAAATTCTGCAACACGTGGTTCCCATCGGTAGATAGGAAAAAGTAGTGGAAAGTAGTGGGGAAGAGGGAAATAAAGAGAGGATTGATGGAGAGTGAGGGAAATTTACAAAGAAACGAGAGACAAGGTAAAACTGGGGACTGAAACTTCGAAGGAATTCTGGGCGGAGATAGGATTAAGACAAAGGATGCCTGCTGAGCCGGCTAATTTTTGCGGTGTTAATAGTGGACATGGAAGGAGAATTCAAAAAAGTGTTAGAGAAAGGATTGGTGCCCGGAGGGGACAGATTTTGGACCTTGGCATACGCAGACGACGTAGGAGTAGTATCTAATGAAGAGAGGGTTTTGTGAAATACATGAAATATGATTAGAGAAGTATTCAGAAAAAATGAAATTGGTTTTAAATGAAGATAAGTCAAAGGTTTCGATTTTCAGGTGAAAACAAAGTAGGAAGAAAGGGAGAATGGATTGGAAGTGGAGAGGGGAATGGATTGAGGATTTTTATTTATTTTTTTAATGGGAATGTAAGCGATCACGTCAAGAAAAGAGTTAGAAAAACAGGCATAGTAATGGAAAAGTTATGGGGCATAGAGGAGAAGTTATTTAATGAAGACTGCAAGAGAAGAATCAGAATGTTCGAGGGGCTAGTACTTAGTGTCCTTATGTATGGAATAAGGATATGAGGTTGGAAAAAATATGAGGAAGTGGAGAAATTGCACGAAAGATACATTAGATGGAGGCTGGGATTAGACAGATGGACGCCAAGGTGTATAGTATTAAAAGAGGTAGCTGGAAGATAGAAAAAACATAAAAATGAGAACAGGTGACAGAGCTTGCAAATACGAAGAAATACTACTGGAGAGCGAGGGCAGAACTATAGTGAAAGCATACTTAAAGAAAAGAGAAAATGGAAGAGGGGAAAATAATGAAATGGAAGAAAAAGAAAGGTGCTTGAATAGATGTGGATGGTCAAAGAAATAGGTCAAGGAAATAGGTCGAGAAAATGCGTGGAAGGAGAATGAAGATTCAATAAGAGTTGATGGGAAGGGATAAAGAAGTTTTTAAGCAAGTTATACAAAATGAAATGAGAAAAGCTGAATAAAATGAGGAATGTAAATGTATGAGAATATAGGGAATAGCAAAATACTTGGAGAAAGGAGGGGACAGAGGATCTTAAAAATTAGTTGCGCGCGTGAGATGTGGAAATACAGAAGAGTGGAATGAGTACTGGGATAAATAGGAAGGCAGAAGGTGCATGTTATGTGAGAGAGGCAAAACAACATTAAAGCATTGACTTCATGAGTGTGAGAAAATAGTTAAAGGAAGCATGGCAGTGTAAAATATCTTTCATGAAAGTAGAAAGGAAGGTGGTGGATTGTCTGAGGGAATTGGAAAGGAAGAAGAAGGACAGAAGACGGGAGAAAGAGGGGGGAATAAGTAGTCTTGCTGGTAATAGAAATTAAGAAAAATTTGAAGGAATTTCAAATTTGAAATTTGAAGTAGATAATTTGTATAATGAAGAGATATATGATCAAAAGGTAGAAATTGAGAAAACAAATAAAAAGAAGCGAGCGATAATCACAAGGAACAGCAAGAAAAGTTAAGTGAAGGAGAAGAGTTGAGACAAAGATAGGAATGACAAACGTAGGGCGATGCATTAAGCTGTTAAGTTGAAACGATAGGTTAAGGCGATAGGTTAAGGCGATAGGTTGAGGCGATGAGTAGAGGATTTGAGTTAAGGAAAGTGAGATGTAAGAGGAAAGACGAGGTAACGAGTACAGGCGAGAAACAAGTGAATAAGACTGGAGGAGAGTAAAATACGTAACCAATTATGTAGCGGACATAGTTCGCATTTTCTAGACTCGACTGGTCGGAGTTAAAACATTTTATTAATAATTTTACTATATTTCTTTGATGATTTGGTAAGAAATAGTTCAGTAAGAAAACACAAAATTATATTTTAAATATTCAACTTGCAATAAATGTTTTTTAATCGCATCGTGATTGAAATCTGAAATTGTGAAAACAATTTTGATTCATCGGACATTCTATCAGCTACAAGAAAATTCCATTTCCCGATCCGAAACTTTTTTTATTGGAAGCGAAACAAGTTCTGCCTTTTTTGTAATTATAATTATAACGAGAGTATTCGAGCTACCAAGAAAACTTAATTCCTGAAATCACATCTAAATGCAAATCTTCTCCTTGTTAAGAGCTTAATCAAAGCCTTAATATGAGCTTGACAAAGACTTCATTGGATTTTAAATCGAGGCTTCTTGTTTTTATCGAAAAATTAAATTCAACACAACGATTATTACTTTTTGAGTGATACAAGGCAAAAATATTAATTACTTTTTTTTGGCAGCAAACCAGGTTGGTCATACCAATCGTCTCGATAATTCGAGCAGTGATCGATTCGAGCGAATAAAAAAGAATAAAGCTATTCCAGGCCAGAGAGTGATTTAATTGATGCGTACGCCGTTTCAAACCCATTCGGACGATCATAATTATTTAAATCAACATCGCTGTATTCATGCAAAAAATGACAAGCGCCCTTATTCGTTAACGAAACATGAAAAGCTTCAACAAAAAATTGTACTTTTAATCAATCTCCCTGATTTTTACGATTTTTAATAAATTGTGGAATAATAAAAATCCTGAACTGCAACGCAATTAAAGTAATGATTAAAAATTAGAAATAAGGATTCAAATTCAAATTCCTACCTTTGTTCTGGAATTGTATCCTATCGTTGTAGTCTTGTGATACGGATTTGTGAATTGTAAACTGACGTCCAGAGGTAGATTCTTGTACAAATCTAGTGCCAGTCTAAAAAAAATATTTCTTTAAATTAGCAGAATTGTATACTATTCAATATAGAATATTCTAGTGGGATTTACTTTTAGGATAAAAAGAATATTTTCCTAAAGGAAAATTAGACTGTTATAGAAAGTATCAAAAGTTTAGAAATACTAATTTAAAAATTAGTAATTTGAAATATTGAAGAATTTCAAATTCCAAACTTCCAAATTTGGTGTTTTGAAAATAATTTTTGCTGATATAAAAATTTGAACCTATATTGTTGAAGTTTAGGCAATTAAAATTGTTCACTTTTGATCTGAAATCTAAAAAATTGAAAAATTACAAACCAGAAGCCTTAGAACCTTAAAAGTTAAAAACCAAACAATTTTTAAGTAGAAAGGTCAAATTTAAATAATTTAAGAGACAAAAAGTGAGTTATAGAAAGGTAAAAGCGCGTAACAAAATATTTATTTCACATTATTTCCTCAGCGATTTGTTGTATTTTTTCATTATAATGTTAAAGAATCCTAAACCGTCCTAACTCGATCCAAATTTTCATTAAATTATAAAATTCGTACGTAGCGCCATCTATTTTTTGACATAGTGTTCCTTAACCTGACCCTCCAAACTACACAAAAAATTATCGCAATCTGTTTTCCGCAGCTCAAATTTCAAAATGAAGCGGTTAAAATTAATAACTAACAGTTGAAGTATTAAAAATTGACGAATTTCAAATCAACAAACTAAAATTAAAATGAATCTATTCGAAATTTAAACACCAAATTAACAATCTGAAATTGCAGAATTCAGCTTCTCAGAAATGCGCTATTATCTCTTTAAGTTGTTGAATTTACTAATTGGCTCAAATGAACGCTTCAACACTCTCCGAACTTTATTTAACAAAGTAGAATTGCTACTTTATTATTTTTCTTTTAGAAATGTCAGTGTTCAACTTTAGAGCGACCAACGCCACGACAAAGTTATTTTACCACCTCGCTTTTTCATTTTAATTTCAATGAGATGAAAATAAAAAAAGGAGAAATCTGAGTGGAATTTATTCTAATGGAAATAATACCACTTTAAAAATTTGGTAGATTTCTTCAGAGGAAAATACCAGAAAAAGTTTATGATTCTCATTGTTGAAAAAAGTTTATTGTTATGGCTGCCAGTGGACTCAGTGCCCCAAAAAATTGAATTTTTAAATTTTGCAAACGCTACCCCCTAGGTTTCTTCATATTTGTGAAAAAATATTGTCATAATTTTTGTTATTTTTAAAAAATCGTTTAGAGGTGCCGCTAAGCTGTGTTGGGTCTGAGAATTAATTTTCTTGGTTTCCGATTTAAAAAAAATGCAAATTGAAGGTTAAAAAATATTTTGACTCCTGAAAGTATTTTTCATTCATTAAGAAACATGCCCTAAATTTTTTATGAAACAAACAATTTTTTTCTAAGATATTGTCGGGCTTCGAATATGAAAAATTGTAATTTCATTACAATTAATGGTCCGAAGTGACCCCTGAACATTTTTTTTTTTAAATAATATGCACAGGATTTCTTCTGAAATATGAAGAAAATATTTTCCATAACGCATGAATTCAAAATATTCGCACTTGGTGATAGAAAAAAATCTTGAATTTCGAAATACACATTTTTTATAGTTTAAAGATTCATACAGTAATTTAAAATGTTTCTTAACGAATTCAGGATAAATTCATGAGAAGTCAGTATGGATTCATAAGAATTCAAACTGAATTCGAAACAAACCAAGTTCTATTCAAGAGAATTTAAATTTATTGTGAAAAAATCCAAAACTTTAAAAGAATTCAAGGGAATTAGACAAAACTCTTACGGATCCAAGATGAGTTTCGAAGAGTTCAAAGTGAATTTAAAAAAATATAAAGGAATTCAAAAAAATTCAGAAATAGTTTTATTAAATTAAATTTGATTTAATTTGGCCGTTGGATTCTTGGTTTTTTAATATGCAAGAATTTAGTAGTAAAATTTTTAAAACCCTCAAAAAAATCTATTGAATTAACATATACGGGAGCAAATGGAAATGTAAAAAAATTTACAACAATTCAAGGGAATTCAGGATCAATAAGTGAGAATTCATGGTGAATTCCGAAATGAATTCAAATTAATTGAAAACAATTGTTTCATGTAATTTCAAGAACTCGGGGTGAATTCAAAAAAATTCCAGCGAATCAAAAAAATTTCAAAGGAATTCAAAAGAATTCAATAAAATTGAGAATTTGGTATAGAATTTAATTTAATAGATTCGATGAAATTCGTACGGATCTAAGATGAATTGGAAATAATTCAGGGTGAATTTACAATCATTCAAGTAAATGCTACGAAACTGACTAAATTTAAGAAATCAAATTTAGAATGAATTAAAAATAAAATTCTTCTCTATCGTCCAATATTTAAATTTCATTTTATTTCATTTAACTTAATTTGATTCAATTTGGTCGTTGGATTCTTGATTTTTTTCATTTCTAAGAATTTCGCAGTAAAATTTTTGAAATACAAAAAAAATCCATTGAATTCGAATAAGTGGTAGTGAATAGAAATCT
Organism: Melikaiella ostensackeni; assembly: GCA_032362435.1. NCBI lineage: Eukaryota > Metazoa > Arthropoda > Insecta > Hymenoptera > Cynipidae > Melikaiella > Melikaiella ostensackeni. The sequence continues at coordinate 13,665,531 of JAUMHM010000050.1, read as the reverse complement.
GACGAAATTCACAAGAATTTCAGGTGAATTTAAAAGTCTTCAAGGTGGTTCAAAAAAATTGAAAATCCAAAAAAGATCCATTGAATTCAGTGAATCTCAAGGGAATTTCAAAAAATTCAAAAATGGGTATAGACCTAAATTCAATAGTGGTTAGCCCTTGGATTCTCTGTTTTGATTTATTAAAAAAAACTAACCAATGTGATCTTTTCCTTTTACAAAGTGACCATAGTGACTTAATCCTTAAAAAGTAAATAAAAAATGATTTGAAAAAAAATAAGTGGTCGTTTCCGAGAGAATTATAGTTAAAAATACATTTTGTAGTACTCTAGGAATCTTTAAATTATAAAAAATATGACTTTTGTGTGTATTTCGAAATTCAAGATTTTTTTCTGACCCCCGGTATAAATATCTCAAATTTATTCAGTATGGAGAATATTCTCTGTAAATTGTAGAAGAAATTCTGTACATATTATTTCAAGAAACAAAATGTTTAGGGGCCATTTCAGATTATTATTTCTAATAAAATTCGAAATTTCTGCATTCTAAGACTGATAATACCTTCAGAAATGTTTCTTTTTGTTTCATGAAATTTAGGGCTTATCCCTCAATAATAAAAAAATACTTTCTAGGGTTACAAGAATTTTTAGACCTTAAATTTGTATTTTTTTGAAATACAAAATTAAGAAAATTAATTTTCAGACCTAAAATCGCCTAGCCGAACCTCTAAACAACTTTTTAAGAAGAAAAGACAATTTATAGCAGTATTTTTTCATCAAAATGAAGCAATTTAGGGGGTAGAGTTCTAAAAATTCGCAAATTTAAATTTTCTGGGCACCTAGCGGACACGTTCTGGATATGCTACGTAACAAAAAGGTTACATTGATGTATAAAATTGTTACACCTATGTAACATAACAATTACTGAATGGGAAGGTCACACTGTTTTATAACGGTGTTAATGTAAGAAAATGTAACAGTTCTGGAATTATGAAATGTAACATATATTGTTATATATCTGTTATGTTTCATAGCGATAGGATTGTTACGTCACGAGAATGTCACATTTGTTCTAGAACACGTGTTCTATAATTGTTATATAAGTACCGTCGCTACTTAACCTAACCATTACGAAACGGTGTTACAATGTAATGCTCTTGCAATTGGAGAATTTCACAATGTTACAGATATGTAACATTGCGTTACTACCTATTTCATGAAGTTTTTACGTTATTATTTTGGAACGAATTTACAATGTGGTACTATTACTTTTTTTTTTAGAATTTTGAAATGCAACAGATAGGTAACAGATGTGTAACAGAATAATAGAACTGTTACGTTATGGGAATGTCACGATTCTACTTGAACACTTGTTATACACAACTGCTCCACAATCACCCCGTGTAGAAGTAGCCCCACTTGGCCCTACTAAATGTAGGGTACCAGTCGGGTTGTATAGTTGGACTCTGATCAGGCTATAACTTTGTTTTTCATTTAACTTTATTTAATTTCTCTAGCGAATATATGAATATAGTTTCGTATAACATATTCTTACTAAATGTTAATATCGTATATACTTGTGATTGGAGTGCCAGATAATTGTAAATAACTGAACGATTAGCTTCTAGAATGATTATTGTCTGTTAAATCCCGTCTAGATCAACATTAATTTTTAAAAAAATAATAACAACGATAGTGAATGATTATAAATTCATCTCAATGAATTAATTAATATTAAAGCCATAACTATTACATTAGGCATCGAAATCTCTGAAATTGTAAAATCCCGTAAGAGTCTATGTATGTAAGTGTATATTTCACAAAATAAATGCATCATTATTTCCTTCCTAATTTGAATTCAAAACTATGAAACTTTCAACATTTGAATGAATATAATCATTATTTCTTATTGTAATTATGAGAATTGTTTTAATACCAGTTTTGAATTGCGCGCCAATAGCGAATACCAGCGCACGCGCATCTCGCTACACATGGCCGCATTCTCCATACGTCTTGTACCTCATGTTATAAGTATTCCTCGAAATCCCTATCCATCGTAGATAGAATAATATTCTTCAATGTATGTAAGTGAATAAAGTTCGCGAAAAGCAATTCAGATTTTCCTGGAAAGTATGTTTTCGGGAAAAAGTAAAATGATGGATTCCAATTTTGAATGTGTAGTGCAAAGTCATAATATCTTAAAGTATAATGTGCGATGACAGAGATTTCGTCGAGTCCATGTCCGATAAAATACGAAAATTTTTTCATATTCGGTCAATCTTCATGCGTCAATTGCAGGATCTTATCTTTATGCAAAATTGCAGGGATATTTCATGAACCAAGGTTATATACGTGTACAACACGTTCTGTAACATATGCATAGATGTGTGATATAATAGTTATGTGTCAATGTTACATATCCGTTATGTATTTGATTTCCCAATTTGCGACATAACGGCTATAGATCTTCCTAACACTGTTACGGAATTGCTACAAACCATTGAAAAACGTTGGAACACCGTTATGAAATTGTTACGGATCGATTACAGAACAAATTTACGTCGTAAGACTGTTACAGATTTGTTATGGCACTGTTACAGAACAATTTCCCTTTCTAACCCTGTTCCGAAAGTGTTACAAATCATTTTTGTGACATGTAACGCTATTACAGGATCGTTACGGATCTGTGACAAAAAATTGTTACGTCTCCTAACAGCTTTATAGAACTGTTGCATCAATTTTGGGACATTACTCGTCCCATGAGCTAAACCTGTTTTAAACCAGTTACATAACATCTTCTTTCCTGTTACATAATTGTTACATCACAGTTATATATTAGTGTCCGCTGGGATTAATCAAATAAATTTTTGTGACGAAATGCAATTTCGAAACAAACTTACCGTATTTTCATAGAGTCTTCAGTTACACTATGTACTGCATATAGTACACCTCGAGCAATAAACATTTCGCCAAATTTATGATGATCGACAGTAATATTCCAGATGTGTTGCAACTTCATTGCAACTGGATCAACTTTCACTACGACAGTAGTATTCGCAGGTGTTCCATAAATGGCCCATAAACCTGTAGACAAACATTTATTCCAACAAAAAACATTAAATCACAGCATCACGAGTTCTTTTTCATTTTACGGTTCTTTTTATAGGAAATATCGGAAGCAGCATTCAGTAGGAATTTCAGTTCAGTGAATATCACAATCTTGTCACTGGCCAGCAAAATCAATATTACCAATATTGATTTTCCCTTATTTATGAAACTTTTCTGATAATTGTCAAGGTTCTGAAAATTAATTCAGTTTTTTTAATTTACTGCATCTCTATAAAGCTTCCAACGAATCTTGTCTAAATAAAAAGCATTAAAAATTGAAGGTTCAATCAGGCTCGTATTCACAACATTCAATATTCAGTTTGTGTATTTGAATATATGATTGCGAAAGAGATGTAAAATGTGTATCAAAAATGTTTACATCGAGTCTCAATGATTGAGATGAGGTATCTGAGGGTGAATATTAGGGTGTGTCATAAATGACAAATTATTGAAAATACACTGGTATTGCAGTGATCATAGCGCAAAAGGAGAAGAGAAAAGATGAAGTAGGGTAATTTTTCACGAAAAAAAGGGGAAAATAGGGGAAAGATTAAACATTGATTTTTATATGTAGATAAGAAGGAACAATCTTATATGAAATTTTATAGTTTTTAAATAATGATAAATGATTCTTTAATGATTTCTGTCATTGAAGAATTAATTTTTTCAAATTTCTTATAGTTAGTTCGTTGGAAATCCATTCTCGGCGATATAAAAAGCGTCCGAGAAAACATAAAATTTGTTAAATAAATTTTTTTTATATGTTTCGAATCGTTCTCATAATCAGGAATATTTCCTTTTATAAAAATTCCTTCATTCATAATAATTAGATAATAAAGTATAATTGAATATTTCTCTTCAAGATTTGTTATTTTATCCTAACTATGATCAATACTTTGAGTGTAAATTTGAAATCACACTCTTCAATGCTGTTTAACTCAAATTAAAAATAGTTCAAATTTGAGCGCTTGAATTATTTTACAAAATTTCTTGAAATTCTTTGGAATCTTTTAAAATCACTTAAAATTTTCAGAATCCATTGAAATGTTTCTAATTCCTTCATATACCTTGAAATAAAGTTTAATTTATTTCCTACATTTCTCTAGAAATTCGTTGAAATGCCTTCAAATCCTTTAAAATCGTAAAATTACATTAAGATATGTAGAAATCATTTGAAATTCCATGAATATGAATTTAAAAAAATTATTCATTAAGTTTCTCTAAAAAAAACCAATTGAATAAAATGCACGCGCGCTTCGCGCGCGTTCATGTCCTTAAGTTTTTTTCTAATAACAAGAAAAAAACTATTTACAAATCTGTAATAAAAAACTTTTCAATAATTTTAATTCTTACTTTCGTAATTTTAATATTTTTAAGAATGCCAATTTTTTACGTATCTGGAAAGTTTAACTGTTTCCATACATATATTATTAGTCACATATTGTTAAATTTTTAATAGTAATATTTCTTAAATCTTCAATTGAAAATTGTTCATGTTTGAAAAACTTACATGTGCAATTGAAACTTCAAAAATTGTTGAATTTAAAACGACTAGAAATTGTCTAATATTACAAAATCAAAATTTGTACATTCTCATCAGAGAAGGTATTAGATTTGTGTAAAATTTGACTCCCCCCCCCCGTTTTTGTGAAATGTCC
>JAUMHM010000050.1:13648703-13660669 GCA_032362435.1 Melikaiella ostensackeni | reverse complement strand
AATTTCCTTTCTCATTTGAAATCAAAAATAAATTTAGTAATTTGTACATGAAGAATATATAACAGCGAGCGCGAAGCACGCGATGAGAATGTGCCCGCGCAGCGGGCAGATTTTTTAATTTCGAACGCTGTTAATTTAAAATTCTCTAAGCACTAGAAACAATATCTATTTTTAAATTTTGAAATGTACGAAGTAAAACTAAAGAATTTAACGATGAACGTTTTTAAATTCGACTTGTAGGGATAAAACAATTTTAAATTGAAAACTGTTTCAATTTTCAAATTTTTGGACAAAAAAGACCATTTTAAAATTTTATTTTGGTTTCAAAAAAAGCTCATGTTTCTTCATTTATGAAAAAGTAAGAGGAAGAAGCTTGTTTAAGTTTTGATAAATCTTTGCATTTACTAAATATTATATATGGAATGTGTATTTAAAGAAAAACTATTGAACATCTACTAAAAACTGCGCCTGGATTTAACTAAATGTTAAGAACTGTTTTTTGGTAATTTTTGAAAATTGTTTAAATTCTAGAACTTACTGAATTTGTGTTCAATCGAAAAATGGCATTAGGATTGGTTGAAAATCTTGTAATTCTTGTTTGAATTTCGCTCTCATGGAAAATTTCCACGGGGTTATTTTCAAAAGATATTTGATATCTATTGAAAATTTCGATTACAAATCTCAATCTGTCAGGAAAAATTATTTTTGCTTCTTTTCGAAAATCTTGAAAATCCTATAACTTTTTTAACTTTTGTCGAATTAAAAAATTTAATGATTTTAAAATTATGATCGTGAATATCAAGTAAAAATTATTATGATATATCTACAAATAATTATAATGGTTATTCAGACTTAAATTGAAGAATTTTCAATGTGTCCAGACAGACCATTGTACTTTATTATAGTTAATTTAAAAAATATCTAATTTTCATAAATTCAGCGAAAAAAAATTCAAGCTTTAAAGTTTTAATTAAACCTAAATAGGTTGGTTTAAAGTTGGTCAAATTTCAAATAGTTAAATTAATTCTGATAGATAATTCTGTAAGGTAGAAAAAACTTTCAGTATTCGTGGTAGCGGATTCTAATTTTGAATGGAATAATTTTGTAGATGTAAAATCAATACTTTATCATTTCTGATACATCCCAGTGAATATATGAGGAAAAACTGCATTTCAATTCTGATATATTTTTCTTTCTGTAGGCTCAATAGTGGTAAGTGTGATAACGGGGTTATTGTTATCAGTAGTTGTTTTATTAACAGTTTCGAAAGTCTAATCTTGTAAGATTTGGATTTTAGTGTTTTTTTTATACATATCACACATGCCGATAGTGACGGAAAATCTGAAATCGTTGACCCTCTACCAAATAAAATTAAGAAGATATTTTCATGCAAGTTTTTGTTGCTTGAAGAAGGAGATGATTGAAAAAAGAAAGTACAAAGATAATCCTGGCAAAATTTGAAACAAGAATCTCCTCAAATATTTGGAATATAATTAATCAAAGTATAACTATGTGATTTCGTATCACACTTACCCCTATTGACCCTAATTTTTTTTAAATACAAGATTACAACTTTTTAACCCGATTTAAAATTTTGCTAATATAATTTTCTTACCGTTTTCATCGACGTCGAAGTCCACGTAGTTCACGTCTGAAGTGTAAAGAAAATTCTTGGTTTTGACAACCAAACCAGGAAGGTGGATTTGCAGGTTGATCATTGGACCAGCGTGAGGTTGATGATGAGGGAAGAGATCATATCGTTGGATACATGTGTGATTTTCTGGGTTGTAGAAGAAGGACCCATTGTAAACCACGTGTGCATTTCCCTTGTAATATCAAAAGAATATTATAATAAATTTTCAAAACGTATATTAATAAGGATACATTAGAATTTAAAATTCATTAAACAGTTCTATTATTTTAAATTTCATTTTCATAAATTTCGGTCGAGTGGTTTTCCTCCTCTTAGCACATCTATACAAAAAAGATGTACAGTGCAACCCTACAATTTTGTATGAAGTATCCATAAGTGCCATTCGAAACAAAATGGGCAGATCTCTGGCAAAAAAATTCTTCTCAACAAAATTCAAAATGGTGCCAATAGAGCATAGAGGAGAGTGGTAGAAAAGAGAGAGAGTGGGGCGGGGAGTAGTCCTTTCACGTTTGACCTCTGACTTTTGACCTCTCACCCTTGTCCTTCAATATTTGACCTCTGGTCTAAACTCTCATCTTTTACCTTTGACGTATGATTTCTTACCTATGACCTTGAAAATTAGACCCATGACCTTTGAAATATGACCTTTTATGTATAAATTCTCTTCTTTAATTCTTGATTCTTGACTTCTGATAAATCATCTTTGACTCTGACTTCACACTCTGGACCAATTACCTCTCAATGATTTATGATCTCTCAGATTTCTTCTTCATTACCATTCGAAGCAAAATAGGAAGATCTCTGGCAAGAAAATTTTCCTCAAAAAAATTGAAATGGCGCCAATTTATGGAGCAAAGAAGAGAGGGTCAGAAGGTAGTCGAGGGGAGTTGTTCTTTAACGTTTGACCTCTCACCTTTGATCTTTAATTTTTACCTCTGCTCCAAACTCACGTTTTTTACCTTTGACATATGACCTCTGACCCATAAAGTTCCACATTTGACCCTTGACCTTTGAAATATAACCTTTCATATATGACTTTTCTTGTTTAATCTTTGAGCCTTGACCTATGACAAATTATTTCTGACTCTGACCTTGCACTCTTGATCAATGACCTCTCAATGACTTATGATCTGTCAGCTTTCTCCTCCGACCCTTGACATTTAATTTTTAAATAATTTTTACGAAACGGGAAATAAAATTGAAATTCTGTGAAAGGTTTATGAGATCATATTCTAAAATTGACTGAGGAATGCATAAATTCCTTTAAACTTCTGTTCCTATTCTATCACTGCGATAGAACTGGATAGGAAGTTCACTGAAACCTATCTAATCAAGGGAGACTTTTCATGAAGTGAATCCGAATGTGCTTTTCATTAGTTTCTGGATCGTGGATTTTCGTAAGAATATATTATGAAAATGACAGATTATCGTTTATATACTCTGATGTAGAAGAATTTATTCTCATGCGGAAGTATAAAACACACGAAAGAAAAGTATTGTGCGTGGCTCTCCATAGTTTATTTTTCCGCGCTTCGCGATTATAATCAACGAGCAAAAAATATCCAGCAGTGCGGTGTGGTCGTTGAGAAAAATAATAATAAAAAAATAAAGGAATAAAAAGAATACCGATAAGTGCAGCGAGTAATCGTGAATGCACAGTGCACACGCAAACAAACAGATAAGTGACACAAAAACATTCATGAGTGTACTTGTTCACCAGTCTTTCGCTTGCACATAATTCCTCTTTTTTCTTTTCCTCGACACGAAAAAAAATTAATTTGAAACTTCCCCAGATGGTCGTTGTGAGTTTCAGAATTCATTCAGTAATTAATCCGCTGCCTTACAAATTTGAGGACAGCTTCTGTAAAAATAATTTTCCTTGGTTTTTCAGTACAAATTAAAAAAAAAGTAGATAATGAGAGGAAAAAGATATTTTTTCAAATTCCTGTTAACTGAAAATAGAATTGAAAAATGAATGAAATAAGGTGGCGGACAACTACAGAAAAAGGTTTTGTAGCCTATTAAGTAGCTAATAAAGTCGTTCAAATCTCCCCACTCTCCTCACTTACCATGATTTTCCCTTTCCATATTTCCTCTCCCCTCATTCACCATGACTTCCCCCATTTCCTTTCATTTCTCCTCATTACCCCTTATTTCCCCTCACCCCCTCACTTTCTCTCATTTTCCTTCACTTTCCTTCGTCACCCACCCCTAATTTCCCCTAACTACCCCCTTTTTATACGACGGACGGATACCCGACCGAAATTTCGCTTCACTGCCACACCCTCTCACTTCTTCGCCCCTTACCTTATTACCCCTAATTTTCTCTCACCCCCACTTACCCTCATTTCCCTTAACTTTTTCTCATCGCCCACCCCTAATTTCTCCTAACTGCTCCTAACTTCCCCCTTTTTATACAATGGACGGATACCCGACCAAGACCATAAGGGTTTCTGCCTGGGGCTACGAAACCCCCAAAAAGCTGAAATGTCATTCTGAGTCAGAAAAATGGATTTCCATACAAATTTAATACTATCTTCAACTCGAAAAATGATGAGATCGATTAAAAATATAGCATTCGATATCAATTCTGCTCGATTTTTGCCTCTATCAACGTGCGTGTGAAAGTTTGTAAAAAAGTGAGTGGTACTGGGTAATACTGTAGACTGGGTCTTTCACACAACAGAATAATCTGCATTTTTCGGAGATTGATAAAATTAAAGCTACAAGGGCAAGCAGTTTCGGTTTGAAATTATATTTGTGTATCCTATATGATGCGAAGCAGTTGGTTATCAAGGGACGTACAGCCTTAGCTCGTTTGTTGGCCTAATAAGATAAAACATTAGCGAAATTTCGTCGAAAGGTTCTCACGTCATACTATATCTTTCCATTTTTATTTTATGACTATTAATTTTAATTCAATGTTACTTAATATTTTCGGCAGTATTATTGCAACAGCATTTTGCAGTAGTTGGGGGAAAGATGAGCTAAGAGAATTTAGAGAAAAAATGGAATATGAGGAAGTAGGGAGTATGGAAGAGGAAGGAGTAGGCCTGCTAGAACAGAAGCGGCGAATTCTTTTCTTTCTAGGGGTGGGGGGCAGAACATAGACTTATTGCAGTGTGTGGCACAATTTGTACATAGTATGGTCGATTTCTGGGGGGGGGGAAGCCCCCTGTGCCCCCTAGAGCTCCGCCGCCACTGTGCTAAAAAAACTTGAAAGAGTGATTGTTAAGGTAAGGGAGGAGGTGAGGCCGAAATGAGATGGAAAAGGGGTAGGTGAGATTGATGGGACGACAAATGTAAGAAAAGTAAAGACAGGATGAAAGAATGTGTAAGAAAATACGGGAAAGGGGCCTTTCGTAAACTACGTGGTCTCTTCAGGGGGGAGAAGAATTCAAGATAGTGTTACACAATGGTGAGAAACTACAGGAAATGTCTGAAAAATGGGCCACATGGGGGGACAGGGTGGTCAAAAATCGCCAGAAAATGGGCCTCGTGGTTTATGGAATTCCCCAGAGGGTAAATGAAAAAACAGAAACTCAAGAGAAGAAAAAGCGATCACGAGAGAATGTTGAGTGTAAAAAGACAGAGGGAGAAGGAAAGGTACATGAAAGAGGTCGAGAATGCGGTAAAGGAAGGGAGAAAATGTTGTTCACAAAAATTTTTAAATCTCGTCGAAACATTTATTTTTTATTTTTATACTTTTTTCTAAAATTAATATTTTTCAGGAAAAATGACAAAAATGAGTTTTCAAATTTTTTGTTATAAAAAATGTCAAAACTTGCGATACTAGTGTCTCAAGAAGTTTTATAGAATAAACTTTTATCACTGAAAAATATTTAAGACCACCACTAGGATGCGTGGTTTTTTTTCACTCTGGTTTCGCTTCAAAGCACGTGTAAATTTTCCGCCTTTTACTCAAAATTTTCATGGAGGGGAACAACTGATAAGTCTATAGACTAATTTGAAAAAAAAAATTCTCTAGAATCATCAGTTGTTCCCCTCCACGGAAATCTTTAGTAAAAGGCGAAAGATTTATAAGTGTTTTGAAGGGAAACCAGAGTAAAAAAAAACCATGCGTCCTAGTCTTGGGCATTTTAAATGGCTCACACCCCCACCCACCACTCATGCCGATCCCTTTTCCACCCCCCCCCTCCAAAAAAATCACGCATCCTAGTGGTGGTCATTTTTCTCCTTTTTGAGGTCCGTTCTGTACAATGAAAAATATTTCTTGTCTTGGGTTATATTTCGGTTCAAAAAATTGCAAACAGCAAAAGAAAAAATACTTAATATTTTATTTTATTTTAGTAGCACTGGGAGTAATAATAATTTAAAGAATTAGAAAGACTCTTAATCAGATTTTCCGGGAGACATATTCTTTATAAGTTGAATTAGATGGTTAAATTCGATTCAACAGTTTTCATTGGCTCCAGTTATAGGATCAACAAAGTTTTCAAAATGGTTTACTGTAAAATGTTTATATCCATGTGCCTCGAGATTGAAATAACCTTTCCAACAGTCACTGATTATGGTGGTACCAGGGAGAATGTGTTTTTAATTAAGGAAATCAGGGTATCTTGATCGCTCTTATTACCAGGGCATATCTCAAGTCTGTAATTACGGCTACCACACTGTACCATTTCTATCAAACAAAAAAAGCATTTTCATGCACATGCAATTTAGTGACTTAAGCTCACGATACCAAATGGACACAATCTTAACGAAACGCACATGCATACCCAAAATTCTAGAGCCTTCCACAACTCGACCCTTATTATTTGTTCTTCGACCTATCAGACTTTCATCCACTTCAAATAATTCACTAGGACTACCTATTTTGCCGTCATCTTTATACATTTCATCCAAAGCAGACATACAAACTTCTCTACAGTAAAAAAAGTGATCAGAAATTGTTTCTTCTGAGACTCTGACACCTCTATGCAGAAATCATTCATGTAAGTCGGAAACTAGAAACTGTCAGTAAAAAGTAAGGTTATCCAGTCATATATCTTGAAAACACAAATATTTTTTTTCATATTATTAAATGAAACGAATGACTTCAAGTCTGATTAAACTACCTTCAAATTAGCTGCTCTCGTATATTCTTTGTTTTAATGAAAATCGATAAGCAAAACAATAGGTTATAATAATAATCGCTTCAGGAGAAGTGTGACTTCTCTCAAACGACGTATTCTCAGCAATTTTAACGTTGTTTTTACACCGAAATGTACCGATGTTTTTTTTGCCTTTAGAAGTTTTGCTAGACATGAGAATCATATGACACTCGTGTTTTCTACAATAATGTGCCACCGAAATCAGTCCAATTTCTTTCGGCCATTCTAGTGTCGATTCGCAATTTTCCAGTTTTTGGCCTAATTTAAATAGGTTTATTTTTTTGTCCATTATATTTCTTTATGACTGCCAACTACAACATGAACAATGAAAAAAAAATTATTCAACGCTTTGTTGTTGCCGTTGTTAACCACCTGAAGCAAGAAAAGTTCAGCCCAATAGATGGCGCTCTTATTATGGTACTAATAGCAACTATCTGTCGGTAATGCAGGTTGCTGTTTAGATATGATAATTGAAGTTCGTGGCGGAATTTGAAAATTTCAAAAAGCACATTATTTTATTTGAAAACAAACAGAACAACATTAAATGATTTTTTTTTTGATAAAAGCTGATTCTTGGGAACTTTTCGAAAGTGTACCCGCTAATTTTAAAGCAGCGTTTGACTCCATGAACAGGACGGTGCTATGGAAGGTCATGAAAAAGAGATATGTAGATTTAAAGAAGGTTTGACAGAGATGATGAAAGAGGTATTTGTGGAGACTAGGATAAAGGCGAAGATAGGAGAAAAGAAAGAAGAGGAATTCTGGACAGGAAAGGGACCTAGGCAAGAGTGACCGTTGAGCCCTCTTCTGTTCAGTGTCCTGTTTCCAGACTTGGAGGAGAAGATGGAGAGAAAGCGAAAGGGGGGCACAATATTGGGAATAGACAAACTGTTTTCACTAGCATACGCAGAGGACGTAGTTCTAGTAATGGATAATGAAAGAGGGATGGATCTGATGATAAGAGCGTTCGAAGAGTATGTGAGAGAAAAAGATTGAAGGGTGAATGTGAGTAAGACTAAGATGTGTTCTAGAAATAGAAGGTGTATAGTAGAGTACAAATGAGAGACAAATAGCAACGTCCTGGAGTTGGTGAAAGAGTTCTGCTACCTACGATTTTAGGTCGAAACACGAGGAGGAAGCGAGCTGCAGGTGAGAAAGAGATTGAAATATGTGAGTCAGGTAATGGGACAAGTATGGGGTATAGGGAAGAGAAGGTTCGAGGACGACTGGAGGATGAGAGTGTGGATGTTCGACGTGCTAATGTTGTCAGCGTTAAGTTATACAGTGGAAATCTGGGGATGGAAATAGTATAAGAGTGTGGAAAGTCTGCATGGGAGATTTCTGAGATGGGTCATGGGGTGAGTTGGAGCTGCCCAGGTTATATGCTGTGGGATGAAATACGATGAGAAAAAATGGTGGTCAGGCAACTGGAAGAATCCTGGAATTTCGAAAAGGAACTAAGAAGGGTTGAGGGAAGCAAGATTACGCAAGCGTATGCCCGGGAGATTATGGGCAAAAAGAGAAGGGCTAGTGTCGGACGTTTGTAATAGGAGAACGAGAGATACGAAATCTGGTTCAGATGCGATATGCAAGTGAGGGGTAGAGAATATCATGGAATAGAGAAAGAGATGAGGACAACGCAAGGAGAGAAAAGATGGGAAAAAATCTCGAAGTCAAGGTATAACAGCTGGTATAGGATGGTGAAGAGTGAGGGGAAGCTGGAATAACTGAAGAAAATTAAAAAGGAGAGCAAATGAAATCGAGTGGTAAGATTCAGAATGGAAGAGGGGTTAAGAGCATGTAGGTATTGGATGAGTGAACAGGAGAATCTGTGAAGAGTATGTATCGGTATGAGCAGGAATTATGGTTGCATGTGCTCAAGAGTTTTACTGGCGACGAAGGGGGAGAGGAGAGTATGGGAAGGAGAATAAAGTGGATTTTGAATGGGAATGATCAGGGTGAGGAATGGGTGAAGAAGCTGGAAGGGTTAAGGGAAAGAGCTGGTTGCACGGGGCAGGGAAAAGCCAAAAATGGCTTCTAAAGAAGGAGAGTATTGAAGTAGTGTTGCGGAATAGAACTACAATTTTTAGATTTGTACTATAGTTGTAAAAGGAAACAGAAGCCCAGAGTAAGGTCGCAACGTCTAGGATTAAGAATAATGTTTAAGTCGATATATGAAAAATAGTTAGAAAGGTAGTATATGAAGTCAATAATTTTCATTTTCTCTAAGATTTTATCATAACGAATTTAAAGTGTACTTTTCTGTATTCCCCTTGTACTGAGGATATTAAATGAATAGTAAACTTCATGGTTCTGAAGGTACTTGTTAATATTATCTGATTAAAATTGATGAATTGGACTTAGGATGACGTAAAAAAATTCGATAATCGTTTTCATAAACCACCCTACCCGACAGACCTGTATAAAATAAATTTCATGGAGAATAACATTAAACTCACAGCGAAGGGTAGATCAAGCCTAATTTCTTTTCCAAAGTTTATGGGATTAAAGTCTTCTCTTCTGTTATATTCATAAATGAAGGACGTGTTATTAATGCGAGTGACCCATAATTTTTCTGCGACTCTCTCAGATCTTGGAACTGTGTCGTACATCCAAGCTCCATGAATATCGTCCATTTCTCCCTTAAATACAGGTTTTCCAATTGCATCTAGTACACCTTCTATTAATCAAATCAGATATTTATTTGTGATTAAAACTTGAAAAACTATTGCTGTATATTAGGGTGTGCCAAAAAAAGCGAAGTTTCGAATTTTGTACCCACCTAGCAGTCAGATTATTCTTGAGGGTAATAAAACCCTACTCCTTTTTTTTTCATTTTTTTAGCAGCAATAAGGTAGTGCGTCTTGCATTTCAATTATTGCCTACAAATTTTCCGATCATTAGAAGTCGAGAACCTGAACTATTCTCGGTCAGTGCGAGACTGTTACTCAAAACTCTGTCAGTATATACCAGTCTCTATTCTTCAATGGATAGTTTTGTGGGTTGATTTAGAACCAATCTATTCAGATTATTTCATTTTTCAAAAAGAGAAAAGGTTAATAATCCAAAAACAATAACACATTTCAAAAAATTGCTAACTTACGCAAATTTGTATACTATATTTAAATGAAGATGGATATCTTTTCGTAAATTGAGTTAATCATTAATACCTCAATTAAAAGAAATCCTAATAGTATTCATTGGTAACCCTGCAAATTGGAACAAATCTTTGCTTAATGTCACTCTTTTGAAATTTCTCAAAGATCGAAATTAAATATACTCTTTTATGAAAAAATTTTTTTGTGCTGAAAAAGAACACCCAAAAAGTTCACGAATGAGAAATAGACTTTGAGACTACTCGCTTTTTCGCCTCATAAGAGACAAATGTACGATAAATGTACAATAAAGAAGAAAAAAGAGGGAGTACCGTAACGACAAGTGACCGTAGAATACAGAAGGTTCTCAACTACTCTAGTAAGCGAGAAATTGTAAATTTTTCTTCTGTTATTTCGCAAAAATTCATAACAAAATATTTATCAGTCAAGTCCAGATTTTAAGCACTTATTCTTAAATCCACGAAGAATCTTTTGTAACATGCTTGGAAGTAAAATAGAAATTTTAAGTATGTTTAGAAGTTTTGCAAAGTTCATGATGTTTGTTCATTTTGATCAAAAACAGCTATTTTAATGGTCAATTTCATGAATAAAATTTGCAGTTTTCAAACAGACTATATAAGAAAATCATTTTCAAATCTATGATGAAACGATGTTTCAAGTAGGAATAAAATCGGCAAGCATTTAGTGCTTTGAATTTAAAGTTGAAAATGAAACCATATTTTCCCGTGTTGAAATGACAAAAACTCCATAAGAAATTAAAATGCAAGTCGCACTATTTAATTGTTGTTAAAAGAACTTGAAAAAAAGAAGTAGGATTTTATTACTCTCAAGAATAATCTGACTGCAAGGTGGGTACGAAATTCGAAACTTCGCTTTCTTGTCACACCCTACTGTATGTATATGCGAAACCGGTATAAAAAAATTTAAACCGTTTCTATTAGAAATAATTATTTAAAACCATTGTTTTAGATGAAAAATACTTAAGGATCAGCAAAAAAGTTCTGTGATTCTTCTGTAACAAAAATGTAACAGTGTTACATAACATTATTATAAGTGAGTTACATAATTTTTCCAGAACCGTTAGTTGGAACTGATTTGTATCAATTCTTATGTAACTAATCCAGAACAACCGGGTCACAGGTGTTCTTTGAAATTTGTGTCAATCGGGTTCTGTAACTGTGCCGTAACAATGTTCCGTTGACGTTATGAAAAGCTGTAACAATTGAGGTTTATAATAATTCCAGAACTATGGGTAGGAAGATTTCTGTAACAGTGCTGTGTTACTGTTACAGAACTATAGAGTCACAGACGTTCTATAAAGTTTCTCTAACTAAGTTTTGTAACTAGGCAGTAACAAAACGTAAAGAATGGTTATATGCGCAGTTTAAAGAACGCGATTACAATTGAGTTCTATAATAATGGAAGAAATAAAATGATAACGCTACTATATTTGTTAGGGGCCGTTCATAAACTACGTCACCAATTTGATGGGGGAAGGGGGGAGGGTGTCGTGCCAAAAACTAAGATCGGTAAAATCGGTTGAGGGTAGTGGGTGTAACGTTATGAACTTGGATAACTTTTAGTTACGTTTCCTTATGATACATTCTAACAAAATTTGCGAGTTTTGAGAAATATGGCCCTGCAACGCACAGTGGGTCAAAAAAACGTCCGAGGACAAATTGGTTCTCAGAACACAATTATTATCCGAATTGAACGTTTTTTTCTCCAATGAAACCTAGTGGAATTCCGCATCTAATTGTGATGGCAGATTTTTGAAAAAAATTGTATTTTCCAACAAAAATGAAAAAAAATTGACTTTTGAAGTGTCCCGGTTTTTAACGAATGCTTGGATTCATTCAAAAATATCTATAGTAAGGTAAGTCTCATCCCGGTCATAAGGTTGTTGTACGTTGAAATACTTTCAAAAAATGCAACCCCCTTACATAGTAGCACTAAAAAAGATATTGAACAGGGGTCTCTTCGAATTTCGCGCACAAACTTGGACGCCCGCGCATGCGCATGGTTCAGACAGTAGGTCTCGAACAGAACTTTGGGTGACGAGTTGCTTACAAATTTCCC
>JAUMHM010000050.1:13635581-13648603 GCA_032362435.1 Melikaiella ostensackeni | reverse complement strand
AACACAAGTTTCAATTTTAAGTGCGATATTTTAGTGGGAATCTCAAAATCATTTTTTTTCCTGACAAATCTGACAAAAACTGAATCTAAATTTTTGTTTGTTATTAATAAATTTTGTTAATTATCTGGTATTCTAGGTAAGAGGTCACTTCAAATTATCAAACACAATTTTCAGTTTCAATTGCCATATTTTAGTGGTGATTTCAAAATCGACTTTTTTCTGAAAAATTTGACAGAAACTTGATTTAAATTCTTGTTTTTTGTTAATAATTTCTTTCTATTGCTTGGTATTTTAGTTTAAAGGTCTCTTTGAATTATCAAACACAATTTTCAATTTTAATTGCTATATTTCAGTGGAGATCTCAGAATCAATTTTTTTTTCTAAAAAATTTGACAAAAACTGGATCAAAATTTGTTTTTGTTAATAAATTTTTTTTATTGTTCAATATCTTTTTGAGTGTTGCTGTGAAAGGGGGGTTAAACTTTTTTTAAATATTTTGAAATGCAACAACCCTACGACCGGGATGAGATGGACCTTATTGTAGAAAGCATGAAGCAGTTATCCAAAAAAGATGTTCAATAGCAACGAAAATGTTAAAAAATTTATTGAATTTGTTGTGAACAAATAAGTGAATGAAAATGGTTTCGTCGGGATTGGCAGCGATTCGTACTAAATTTCGACAATTTATGGATAGAAAGAGTTTCATAGTTGAAAACTAATGTTTGGTCAAATATGAAACAATTTGGTTAAAAATTGAGTTATTTATTTTAAAATTCAAATATTTGGTAGATGATTAACTTTTTTGTTGAAAAATCATATTTTTGGGTTGAAAATTCAACTATATGGTTTCAAGTTGAACTACTTTGTAAAAAAATAATTTTTTTGTTTTGATTGAAGATTCGTCATATTAGTTGAAAATTCAACTACTTCATAGTAGAATTTTCTTCTTTTTGGCTTCAAAATTCCAAAGTTTTGTACAAAATTGAACCATCCCGTTGAAAATTAATTTTTTGAATGAAAATTAATTTTTTTGTTGAAAATTCAACTATTTTGGTAGGAAATTCAGCTGTTTGGTTGGATATTAAACAATTAAGTCCAAATTTTAACTAATTATTTTAATATTTAACTATTTAGTGCATAATTAACTTTTCTGTTAAAAATCATATTTGCGGGTTGATAATTAAACTATTTTGTAGATGATAACTCCTCTTTTTGGTATCAAAATTGAAGAATTTTGATAAAAATTCATTTTTCTCGGTTGAAAAATCAAATATTTGTTTAAAAATTTAACTACTCCGTTAAAAATTCATTCTTTTCAAGATTCACCTCTTTGTTTGAAAATTTAACTATTTTGTTGGAAATTCGTTGTTTTTTTGGTTAAAAATTAATTTTTTATCTGAAAATGCAACTATTCCACTTTTTTTTAAAATTATCTTTTTCTAATTTCTCTTTTTGAGTAAAAAATTAATCTTGTTTGTTAAGAAATCATCTTTTTTGGTTAAATTCAACTATTCGGTTAAAAATTATTTTTCTTGAATGAAAATTAACTTCTTTGTTGACAATCCATCGTTTCCAGTTTGAAAGTCTACTGTTTTCTAAAAAATTCGACTATTCAGCCTAAAAACTTAACTCTTTTGTTGAGAAATCGTCTTTTTGGGTGGAAAATTAATTTTTTTGTTGAATATCCATCTTATCGGTTGAGGATTGAATTATTTTGTTAAAAACTGTTTCTATTCACGTTTAATTCAGTTGGTTGAAGATTCGTTTTTTTTTGAAAAGCAATTTTTTTAACTGAAAATTTAACTATTTGATTTTTGGTTGAAAAATTATGTTTGTTATCTGACAATTACAATATTTGATGGGAAATTCATGTATTTGTTGAAAATTCGTCTTATGGTCGCAAATTAATCTCCTTGCATAAAAATTCAGCTGTTTGGTTTAAGAGTCAACTATTTTGTTGAAAGTTTAATTATTTTGTGTAAAATTTAACTATTTTGTTAAAGTCATCTTTTTTGGTCGAAAATTCGACCCTTTGGTCAAAAATTCAACCTTTTTTTGAAAATCCGACCATTTCCTTGAAAGTGCATCTTTGAAGGTTAATAATATATCTATTTGGTTAGAAATTCAACTTTAAAAAAAAAAAATTAATTACTTTGTTGAAAATTGAAATATTTTGTTAGTCGTATTTTTTTGTCGAATTTTCTACTGTTTTGTTAAAAATTCGTCCTTTTGGATTAAAAATTTGTTTTATCATCTTTTATGGTAGAAAAGTCATCTTTCTTGGTTGGAAGTCAACTTTTTGATGAAAAATTCAACTCTCTTCAAGAAATTTCGTCTTTTTTGCTTGAAAATTGAACTATTTGGTTGAAAGTTCAACTATTTAGTTGAAAACTTGTCTCTT
The DNA here is from genome assembly GCA_032362435.1 of Melikaiella ostensackeni. Classification (NCBI taxonomy): domain Eukaryota; kingdom Metazoa; phylum Arthropoda; class Insecta; order Hymenoptera; family Cynipidae; genus Melikaiella; species Melikaiella ostensackeni. The sequence goes on along the minus strand of JAUMHM010000050.1, from coordinate 13,646,202 downwards.
TCCTTTGAAAGTTCAACTGATTTGGTTGTTAATGTAACTGTTTGGTCAAAAATGAATTTTGTTGTTGTTGAGAATTTGTCTTTTTGCGTTGAAAAATCATTTCTTTCAGTATTTTGGACAGTGAATTCTGATAATTCGATATTTTAATTATTCCTGATTTAAAGCCGAAGCCATGTTGGCAACTAAACTCGTTATAAACGCGAGAAAACGCAGAATAAAGGTGAAATCCGTGTTTAGCCAATGTCTACGATATTTGGAGACGGGGAGGGGGGTGGGTGAAAAATAGTCCAAAATTGGTAGTTTATGGACGGCCCCTTACATCATACTGAGCCTATGTACACCGCAGTGATTTTTGCTTCGGTAGCAGAAACTGTGCGCTCGGCAACCAATCAGGAGCATTGGTTATAAATATAAAGTTTCTGGTCAGGTACCGAGCGTAGCAGTTCCTGCTACCGCAGCAAAGATTGCTTCGGTGTAAACAGGCTCACTGTTTTATGCCTCTTATGTAACACTGTTCTATGTTTGTTATATCAGTTACATAACTATTACAGAGTTCTTACGAAACGCTTATAAGAGCGTTACAGAATTGTTGCAGAAGAACGTAACATTGTTTTAGAACTATTACAAAATCTTTAAAAGTTTTCAGGAGTGACATTTCTGGTAACTGTCTAGTAACCTGTCCCAAACCATGTTACATTACGTTCTGTAACAGTCACAGAACTGTTCTCTACGTAGATTGATTCCATGAACCCTTTTGAGAAAATACTATTCTGGAATTTTATAATACTGCGTCAAAGTAATGTGAATTAGCTAGTAATAGTTTAATCGTTACTCGACGGATGTAGAGAATTATTTTGATAAATTAGGTTTCATGTGGAAACTGTTGAAATAAATCATTTATAGTCAACATACCAGCCACTCTAGGAGGTAATTGTGATAAGAAATTTTTGTCCCTAAAAGGTTGAACTATGTCTTTATATGTGCATTTTACGTTTGGGCACGAGTCGCAATTGATTTGTGGCGGACAATAAGACTCATGATCCACTCTTGGTGGAGGAGGCTTGCCGAAGAAAGCTTGCTGCTGTTGCGTATTACTTAAATCATCCATCTTTTGTGTCAGACCTGGAACAAGGTACACTTTTTTATCCTCAAGAAGAAAAACTAATTTTAAAATAGCCCCTACAGTTCGTTCAATAAAATGTATCAACTACAAAATACGACAAAATTTAGCTAACGAGCAAAATATAGCAACTAAAGTCAATAACCTATTCAAAAAATGTACTATCATTATACACTATCGTCGGAAATTTTTGATACGAGTAGCGCAAAAACTATTAAAAATCACTGCTGCCTTTGAACCACGATAACTAGGTCAAAAAAGAGATAAAGATTTAGAAAACAACAGGTAAACAGGCACCTTGACTTCAACTCATGGTATGACCTAGGAAAGTTGTAGAAAAAATCTGAAATGTATAACGCGCTATCACTGAAGTCTTATCATTAATTTGAACCAAGAAAAGTTCAAAAATATTCATTAGTTCCTGAGACATGACTAAAAACGTCCAAGCGTGTCTGCTTCGACTTTCAGTGGGCGATCACCGCCTTCGGTCGCGAGAGCGGTGATTGCCTGAAATTTCTCGGATTCTGTACCTCAACTTCAACCCGCGCTATGAATTATGAAAGTTGTGGAAAAAATCTTAAATTTACAGAGCGTAATCTTTTAAATCTTATCTTCAATTCAAGCCAACAGCAATTAAGGGATCCTTATGAGCTGCTAAGGTATGACAAAAAATGTCCAAGCCTTTTTGCGCCGAGTTTCAGTCGGCGATCACCGCCTTCGGACGCGAGAGTGATGATTGCCTGAAATTTCTCGGATTTCGTACCTCGACTTCAACCCGTGCTATTACTTAGGAAAGTCGTAGGAAAAATCTTAAATTCAGAAGACGTAATTTTTGAAATCCTATATTTAAACTAAGTGGATAAAAGTTGAAAAATCTTTCCAAGTGCCCAAGATATGACAAAAAATGTCCAAACCTTTTTGCGTCGAGTTTCAGTCGGCGATCACCGCTTTCGGCCGCGAGAGCGGTGATTGACTCAAATTTCTCGGATTCTGTACCTCGACTTCAACCCATGCTATGAATTATGAAAGTTGTGGAAAAAATCTCAAATTTACAGGATGTATTTTTTTAAATCTTATGTTCAATTTAAGCCAATAAAAATTGAAAGGTCTTAACAGTTCCCAAGATATGAAAAGAAAAATTCCAAGCCTGTCTGTGTCGAATTGCAGTCGGCGATCACCGCTGTCGGCCGCGAGTGTGGTGATTGTCTGAAATTTCTTGGATTCTGTACCTCGACTTCAACCTGTGCTATGACTTAGGAAAGTTGTAGGAAAAATCTGAAATTTGCAGGATGTATTTTTTAAAATCTCATGTTCAATTTAAGCCAATAAAAATTAAAAGGTCTTGACAGTTCCCGAAATATGAAAAGAAAAATTTCAAGCCTGTCTGCGTCGAATTGCAGTCGGCGATCACTGCTTTCGGCCGCGAGAGCGGTGATTGACTCAAATTTCTCGGATGCTGTACCTCAACTTCAACCCGTGCTATGAATTATGAAAGTTGTGGAAAAAATCTTAAATTTACAGAGCGTAATCTTTAAAATCTTATCTTTAATTCAAACAAACAAAAATTGAAAGATCCTTACGTGCTCCTAAGATATGACAACAAATGTCCAAGTCTTTTTGCGTTGAGTTTCAGTGGGCGATCACCGCTCTCGGCAGGCCTCGCTGCTGAAGCCGACTGAAACTCGATGCAGACAGGCTTGCACATTTTTTGTCATGTCTTTGGAGCTAGTGAAGATTTTTTGATTTCTATTAGCTTAAATTGCAGAAAAGGTTTCGAAGATTGCGTCCTGTAAATTTGAGATTTTTGCTACAACTTCCCTAGATCATACCATGAGTTAAAGTCGAGGTACAGAATTCGAGAAATTATTGAATCCTCTTTTAAAACTTCTCAGGTGATATATCCATTTGAAAAAGTGAAAAATATTCTCACTAGGGCTCGTTAGACGTAGAATTTCATAATCTTTTGATTTTTCTCTCAAATCTGCATCTCTTTTATTGACCGTGTTATCGTGATAAAAGCAAGCAGCGATTTTTGATAGTACACGCGCTAGTCGTACCGACAATTTCCTATGGTAGTTTATGTATTTTTTTTACACAAAAAGAAGTACTTTTACCTGGATCAGAATTGCTATATATGTTTCAACTCTGACTCAGAAAAAAGATTAAGATGAATGAAAAATAATTACATATAATTGAATTAATAAAACTGTAATTTAATTTGTTTTTAAATTCACAGAATTTAATTCATCTAGAATCCATTATATCCTGAATTTTCAATCAATTTTCAAATTTTGTAAGTTTCGAATTAATATTATATAACACATATTGGCCACGGATAGGGATCGAGGTTGAACTTTAATGACACAAACCCTATTTCTCTCCCTCTCCTACTTTCCTCCTTAACAGTGTGTTACGTGACCCGCTGCAATAGGGAAAGGGGTGTTACGGAATTATACTCACTTAACAATCGTACTAATTATTATAATATTTCATTAGGACATATAACCGCACCCACACAATTTTAATGTTTAAGGAATATAGAGATAGAACTGTCCGACCTGAAATCGCGAAAAGAACTAGCGAGACGTATGAATGTCCTGGGGTTCAACATTCTTAGTCGGTTTTGGCATTTATGACCCTGTCCTCTCTTAAAAATTTTAAAGTGAATTTTAAAGTGTCATATTACTAAGAATGTTAAACCCCAGGAAATTCGTATGACTCGCCGTTTCTTTCCGCGATTTAAGGTCGAACGGTTCTATCTCAAACTAGAAAGTTAGTCCTTTTAGAAAAACACTTCAATTTTTTTTTGAATACTAAAATTGTGTGAGTGCGGTTATATTTCTCAATCAAATATTATAATAATTAGTACGATTGCTAAGTGAAGTGTTAATCCGTAATACCCTTTCTCCTATTGCAGTGGATTACGTAACACAGAGTGGCTGAGGAAAGGAGAGGGTGAGAGATAGAATAAGTCCTCAAATATTTTCATTATGTTCCGGCCCCTATCCGTGGCCAGAGCGCCTAATATTTTCTATGTTACCCAATTAAGAAATTTGTTCATACTGAAACTTTAACATAGGATTTGTGTCACTAAAGTTGAATTTGGGTCCCTATCCGTGACCGAAATGCCTTACATAATATTAAACTGAAACTTGCAAAAATTGAAAATTAATTGAAAATTTAGAATATAATGGATTCTAGATCAATTAAACTCTAAAGCGTATAAGGCAGGGCTGATTCACAATGCCTTACCGACGAGTCCAGTGAGTCAGCCTAGGACGAAACGTGTTCGATTTTGTATTATTTTGGAAGCTTGATAGTTAAAATAATTGAAAACATTTATTTAAAATAAAATAAAAAATAAAATAGAAATTGTAGACCTTAATTTAAGTTTAAAAAAAAAACTTTCTTACGATTTTATACTTTGGGTCAATTAAAACCGATATACATATTTCAGAATACCAGCAAAGATATCATTTAAGCATAATATAGAATACCCACCTGTAACCGTTAGAGTTCCTTTTGTGGTATTGACGTTATTTTTGGCGACACAATGGTACTTTCCATAATCCCATTGCTGAACCTTCATAATATGCAATCTCATCGTGATCTGAAACAAATAAACAAATTTTATTTTATAATAAATAAATTAGCAGCAAGCGGATTGACCTCAAATCAATCTGGCTTTTGTGAAATAGCAATTTGGTTGCTAAAGTACGATAATTAATGTGCGCATTTCCAGTAATTAAATGTAGCTAACAGTGACATCTGATGAAGCGCTCATAATTTCTGAATCAAGTTGAACATTTGATCACTCTTGATGAGAGGATAATTAGCATTTTGAAAGCTCATTTGCAAAGATCATTACAACTGTTAATAAAAACCTTTTAAATATCAAACTGTTCAATTAGCATTCAATCTATGTACTCAGTCAACATTAAGTAGTATAAATTGAAATTTTATTCAAATATCGAATACTAGGGAAAATGCCAATTTCTTTTTTGAATATGTTTTCGATTTACCTCTGACTACATAAAATTAAAATTAAATATCTACTTTGGGTTTAGGTTTTTTAGTAGTTGAAAAATATAATTTTAACTCGATTATGATCGATATATGCACTAAAAATATTAAAATATTAAATAAAATTAAATTCAGGATTGCACTGGACTGTAAAACCAGGAAAACCGGAAAATGACCAGGAATTTAAATGATAAGTTCATTTTTCACCTTTTTCAATTATGAAATCATTCAGTTTACAATGAGGAATTCTAAAATCTTTCACTTCGAACATTTCCATTTTAGTTCTTTATTTTGAAGCGTAGATTTTCAATTTTAAGAATTTTAAAATGCAATTGAAAACTGAGAGCATACGAATTTCAAAATATTACTTAAAGGTTTTAACCTGATCTACTATAAATTAAATATTGACCAATAATTGATTTTACAAGATGATTTTGAATTTGTTCGAAATTAAAGAATTTACTGATTTCCACGTTAAAATTGAACTATTTCAATTCAAAGGCCTTAGTAGTTGAACCAATGCAAACATCCGAATAGAGCTTAATAAACTATTTTCAATTTTGAATAAATTTCAAATTAATAGATTTATAATTTAACGCTTTTATTTATTTCAAATCCTATTTGAATATTGTTTCGGTCTAAAATATTCCATAACCCATGCGATTTGAAATTTCTTAATTAAAAAAGAACCATTTTCAAAGTTTATCAATATTTGACTACTCATTTGAAATGATCAATTATAAATCAAATATTCAAAACTGAAATTTTAACGATTCAAGTCTTTCTACTTCAAACAATTCAGTTTTAAATTTTTGTTCATTTGTTGTTTATACATTGAAATTGATCACATTCACTTTTGGTATTTAAATTTCTCCATTTTTTATTTTTATTCTTTATTATTATTTTATTTTTACTCATTTTTTATATTCTTTACATTTTTATTGGTTTGAAAGTGGGTAAATTTTGTATTTTTAACATTTCTATTGAGTTTGAAACGTGGAAATTTCATTTTTTAATTTTTGTTTCATTGGCTGAGAGATATTAAAAATTTTTTACATTTTTATCAAGTTCGAAAGGGGAAAATTTTGGTTTTCAATATATTATGAATTGAAAGGAGGATAATTTTTTATTTTTAATACTTCTATCTAATTGGAAGGAAGGAAATTTGGTATTTTAATTTATTTTTTAATTGCAAGAGAGATATCTGTCTATTTTTGAGATTCTTATAGAGCTCGAAAGGATGAAATTTTTGTCATTTTTTTTTCTGAATTGGAGGAGGGAAATTTATTCTTTTCAACATTTTTATTGAGTTGAAAGGGAGGAAACTTGGGTTCTCAATTTTTTCAGAATTATGACAGGCACTTTTTGTGTTTTCAACATTTTTATTCGGCTGGAAAGGACGAAATTCTGTTTATTTTTATTTCTGAATTGAAAAAAGGAAATTTTTTATTTTTAACATTTTTATTGAGTTTAATGAAAGAAAATTTTGGTTCTCAATTTCTCCTGAATGAAAAAAGGAACTTTTTTTTGTTTTCAACATCTTTATTGAGTGAGAAGGGAGGGAATTCTGGTTATTATTATTATTTTTCTAATTGAAAGAGGCCTCTTTCTTCTATTCATTATTTTTAATGAGTTCGAGGGAAGAATTTTCTCTTTTCCATTTCTTTTTCAGTTAGAAGAGGGAAATTTTTCATTTTTACACTTCTATTGAGTTGCAAATGGATGAAATTTAGGTTTTCAATTTTTCCTGTATTGGAAGAGGAAAATTTTTTCATTTTTAAGATTTTCGTAGAGTGGAAAGAGGTGAATTTTTTGTTATTTATTGTTTTTCTGAATTGAAAGAGGCCATTTTCCCTTTTTAACATTTTTATCGCGTTGAAGGGGGAACTTTTTATTTTCGAACTATTTTTCTGAATTGAAAAAGGGTAATTTTATATTTTAAGGACTTTAATTGTTGGAAGGGAGGCAATTTTGGTTATTAATTGTTTTTCAGAATTGAAGGAGGCCAAACTTGGTATTTGTAACATTCAGAAATCTTTGAACTGTTCAATTTATACAAGTTTGAAGTTTTAATTTTTGCAGTTTAATGGCATTTAATTTAAAATTATTCAATTGGAAAATAATAAAAGCTTCAATTTGCAGTTCAGTCTTGATCACTTCAAACGAAAAAATTTTCAGTTTAAAGAGTTTGAATTTTTTAATTTCAATGACCGTGACAAATTTTTTCAAACTGGGAAAAAATTAGGAAATGACCGGGAATTTCTTTACTTGACTAAAACGGTCACCCTGAAATTAAAATATTCATTTGTGATAATTGAAGAGCTGGTTCAAGGAAGTATATAGATTTCAGTCAAGTACCTTGTAACCATTACGCCTACCAATGACCTCGGTACGATACTTCTCTGGAGGTTCGAGTCGGCGACCATCATCTCGAATCCAATACGTGTCTGGTTCCGGAAATGCTTCAACTTCGCACTCAAGTAAAGCAGGGTTTGAATTTCGAACTCGAATTGTCTGAGTGTGAACAGTAATGAATGGAGGAACTGCAAAAAAAAATATTTCCTCACTTACTTGAAATACTCAGAGAATGTTGTTGTACCTAATTGATTAACGAATTTTATCTTTATATTAGAATAATAACATCGCAGTAAAAAATTCTTGAAAATTCAGTGATGTGTATGAGTCGAATTGAATCGACTATAATCCGATTCGACTCAGCTGATCAGCTGAGAATTGAGTCGAATAAAATCCGACTAGACTCAGCGCGTGAGTCATGAGTCGAGTTTTCGACACCGACTCAAGCTGTGTTCCAATCGAAAAAATCCGATTCGACTCAGCGCGTGAGTCATGAGTCAAATTTCCGACACCGACTCAAGCTGTGTTCGAATCGAAAAAATCCGATTCGACTCGGCGTGTGAGTCTTGAGTCAAATTTTTGACACTGACTCAGTTCTTCCTGACAGAATGTGTTTTTCTGGTTTATTGTAAATTAATTTCTGGCCCTGATAGTATAATCAAAAAACCTTCCGTTATTTTGGTTGCTAGGAAACAATGTCCATTTCCTCGTCTGAATGTTTAGGGGATGTTTAAACAACTCCCAAGCATCCTGTATAGACCGATTTCATATCAAATCGGGCAGTCTGACCCTGGTGATGTCACGGAATTGTTTGGGACTGAAATATATTGTTTTCCATGGTAAAATATGAGACATATGTTTTTTGTTGTTGATCAAAAAAAATTTTTCACGAACTTAGGACTACATGAATATTCAGGTGAATTATGTAAAAATTAACGATTTTTGAAAAATATTGTGTCTCGGGAACCAACCGACATAATTCAATTTTCTTTGCGGGAGCTTCTAGTGAGAACTAACCTCTTTTAAAATCCATAAAGAAAATTGAAAAAAGTTGAATATTACCAAAATGGCGTACATTTTTCGAAATAACTAAAAAGCCAATTTTCTCAAAAAGGCCACTTTTGGTTTTTTGGTTTTTTTTAGATTTATTATAATTTGATGAAAATATACTGTAAGTTTCGTCTTCGCTGAACTATTTATTCTTCTAGAAAACTTATTATTTGTAAATTAATTTTTTTTCCTATGATGTATATAAAGTTGATTATAAATATTGTCGATATGGAAAAAATTGAATTTACTACCAGGAAAAACTAAAGTCTGGAAAGATAGAATATTTTATTTAGTGTTATTTTATCTTTAGCAATATCTGGAGTCAAAAAAATCGTGTTGAATAATAACAGTGCTCGATATAGTTTTTTAGTTGTATTTCATCCGTTAAGATAAAATGACCAGTGATTTAAAATCAGTTTATTCGAGTAAGCGAAAAAAATGTCCTTACTTCGAATCTGTTCACAAGAAAGTGATATACAGCAATTCTAGTGACCCATTTGTACAGCCTCATGAGTTGACTGCTTTATTAGGACCTTTTTTCCCCAGAAAGAAAAATCATTTCAAGCGACAGTGTTTGTAAAAATTGTTACTGCCGAATTATTGGTAAGTTTCCCGTGTCTTCAAATCAGGCAATTTCCGATGACGAAGAATCAATGTTGTATGATGTAAATGTGTGTCAAAATAAACAGTTAGAGTATGAAGACGAAGAATTTCAACCGTTTTTCCAGATTGAGGAAAAAAATCATGAAATTTCAGATAGGAAATTAAATGTTTCGCCTTGTCGAAATCCATCAAGTATCAAAGAAAGGTCCCGAGAAAACTATGCTTGTAAAAAAAGAAAACAGCTGATAGATGCATTTACGGAATCGACGACCAGTAAGCTTTCAAAAGTTTATAATGTATCATTGCCAAAAGAAAAGTGCTCTCCTTGTGACGAATGGGTATCTAATTTTCAAAAAGCTTTGAAAAACTGTAGAAATGCACAAGAAAAGATCCGTCTGCTGACACTGGTGCCAAGAGAATATACGAAGAAAGATTTACTTTTAACGTGTTCTGAAATAACCAAATATATGATAGATCAATCCAGAAAATTGTTGATTGAAAAAGGAATATACTACACTCCTGACCCATACGATGGATATCCTGTGAGTGATCAAGAAGTGCAATTAGCATTAGAATATTATTTAAGTCATCACGTAGATTGTACCAGACAAAGCCCAAATAAGAACGACGTAATTTCAGTCAAGGAAAATGGTGAAAGAATTAAAAGAGTAAAAAGATATTTAATGCGAAGTATGAGTGAAATATTTCACTTGTTTCGAGAAAAAAATCCTAACGTAAGAATTGTAAAGACAAAATTTTACTGAGACCAAAATGGGTTCAAATTGACCCTTTAAAAGATGAATGTCCTTGCACTTATTGCGCCAATTTTGAGCTTTTACTTATTGGATTACAAAACCATAGAAAGGATGGAGCGAATATCAAAGATATTCGGGATGAAATTTTGCCTAAAATGATGTGTTGTCTTGTAACCGAAGATTCTCAGCTTGGAAATTGCAAGAAATGTCTAGGAGCTAGAGGCATTACGCTTCAATCTGTAGGATTGTTAGAGGAAAATGGTTCAGATGATATTGTTTTCGCGATCTGCAACAAAGGTGACTTAGAAAAGAGAACAACTTCTATTGACAGTTTCGTCAAAGAGTTAGCAACCTGGACAGAAAAAGCGATTGTTCACATACATGTGAAAAATATTCAAAGAGAAGGAATCCAAGAGGAGAAAGATCGCGCTAAAAGTAATTCAAATCATTTAACAATGCAGTGTGATTTTGCTGACACTTGGAAGTTGATGGTAAAAGATGCAATTCAAACATATCATTGGACAAATGATCAGATATCGATATTTACTGCTGTTTGCTATCGAGGTGCAGAAAATAAAAGTTTTGCAAAAGTTTCCGTTGATTGATGATTCTGCACACGCTTTATTGGCAATGGATCGTATTGTGCAAATTATGGAATCTTCGAATCTTCAGAAAATGGAAGAAATTACAATAATAACAGATGGAGCTGCAGCTC
>JAUMHM010000050.1:13624988-13635481 GCA_032362435.1 Melikaiella ostensackeni | reverse complement strand
TGACAAGCATACAGATTTTTTGTTTGTGGCGTCATCTCTGTGTCAGGCCGAAGACTTTTCAGCCCATGTAGTATATGGTTCCATTCAAAAATAATTTGATTGCAAGATAGCGTAAAGATGAATATGAGAAACTCGATAAGCAGTGTGTGATTTACAAATCTGAATGCAGACAATGTCATGCTGTTTATATAGGGCAAACAAGGCGCTCACTTAGAAAAAGAAAAGAAGAACATAAAAATAATTTTCATAGAAGTGCAAGATATTATTTTGTACTTACAAAACACAGACTCACACATAGTCACGATTCATCACACATGGTCACAGGGGTTCACGCACGGTCATGACTTTAATTAGGATGATGTTAAAATTTTGTATCATGAGAGAAATAAAAAAAGAGTTCATGGGAATGCTATCTATAAAAAGAAAAGGTAACAAAGCTATTGATTTGAAAATATATCTTTCGAAATACAACAAAGTTTGGGATGGAGTCATTAGTTGGACACATTGACTGTAGTTTTGGTCAGAGTTGTATTATATAGGGCAAACAAGTAGGTCACTTAGAAAAAGAAAAGAGGAACATACAAATAATTTTCATAGGAGTGCAAGATATCATTCGGTACTTACAAAATACAGACTCATACATGGTCATGACTCATCACACTTGGTCACACAAAACACAGATTCATACATGGTCATGACTTTCATTGGAATGATGTTAAAATTTTGTATCATGAAAGAAAGAAAAAAAGAGTTGATGGAAATGCTATCTATAAAGAGAAAAGGTAACAAAGCTATTAAATTAAAAAGAGATCTTCCGAAATACAACAAAATTTGGGATGGAGTCATTAATTGGATACATTGTCTGTAGTTTTGGTCAGAATTTTGCCTATCTGCAAGTCAATTTTCAATTAAACAATGAAATAATTGAATTTGGTTTTCATTCAGAATGTTTGTTTATGTAAAAATCATGAAAAATCAAGGAATTAAATATGCATCAAAATTATTAGTGCTATTAATCATCTCTGTTTTATTTTCAGGTAATAATGGTTCTCTAATCTAATAATGTTCTCATTATTTGTACCTGTTGTTTTCCTATCAATTGCCTGTGATGAGAAAATCTAAATTGATTTCGAAACATGTTGGTCTCCGGTACAATAAAAAATACGGAGAAAAAAAGAGTAAGAGGTTGGTTTGGTTGACACTTTCTTTTTTTGCTTCTTTTTTTCTTTTTGTTGTACATTTATTGCACATTTGTCTGTAATGAGCCGTAACAATGAGAAGCTTCGAAGTCTACTTTTGATTTGTAAACATTTTGGGTGTTCTTTTTTAGTAAACCAGAAATTTTCATAAGAAAGTAGATTTTATTTCGATCTTTAATGAATACTGCTAGTATATTTATGTATTTGAGACTTACTGGGAATGGTGGGTGAACGGAGAAGTTCAGTAGTTCTGGTACCATTGCTTAGTTTTCTCTCGTAAACTACGACTCCAGGTTTTCCATCTTGTCCCGGCGGTCCTTGCAAACCTTTTGGTCCCGCAAGTCCTGAAATTATAATTTAAACTCTTCTTTATAGTGGATTATAAATCTCATGGTAAAATATACCATGTTTTCCAATTCTCCTTTCCTGCTCTTTCAAATTATAAATGTTATTTAAAATGTGAAACTTGAAAAGTCTTATAACTATTAAAATAAGGACGAGATAGAGTTTAAATTAATTATATTTGTGTGAGTATTCTTTTCATCACGTTTTCTGCATACCCTGAATATCCTCTATTTATGTAAAAATATAATCCATTTCTCCTGTTTTCCCACATTGAGTTATATAAACTTCAATTGAAAAAATACTAAAAATACAATAAATAAAATCCGGGATATATGATTTAAGATAATTTATTTTACAGGATTTGATGCAATTTTGTGTGATATATTACTCAGACCTGTCACTCTTCGAAAAAGGAATTTCAGGTACATTATCACATTATTCGGTAGCACGTCCCTTCAAGAAAAATTGATGAGGATGAACAAAGGGACGCATTCCCAAGTATTCTTATCCGTTGATGTGGAAATTTTGAATTCACGAACGATATGTGTCTATTTATTGTTTCGCTTTTTTTCTATATTGAGATTGAGGCGCATGAATATGTCCCAAATTTTATTTTCCCTCATGTTTATTTTACCTAAAATCATTTGACCAAATAGCGATTTGCTATAATTTTTATTTATCCTAATTGCCTATTTACCTCGTTTTGAATTTTCCGAATTACCATTTGTCATAAATTTTACATTTCCAAATAATAATTTGACATAATTTTTATAATGCCGAACTACTATCTAACATAATTTTTATTTTTCCGAGTTACAATGTAAAATAATTTTTAATCTTCCTAATACGCATATAACCTAACATTCATTTGATCGAAACGCCATCTATCATAATCCCCATTTCATGGAAAATGCATGTAACATAAATTTCATTCTTCCTAAAATGGCATTCGGCATTCTTATTGACCGAATAATGCCGCGAAATTTGAATCAGCCAATAAGTATACCGGACGCCATTTTAAGAAGAATGAAATGTATGTTATATGCAATTTCGTTGACATGGGGATTATGATAGATGCCGTTTCGTTAGACTTCTTAAATGCCCAAGAAATTATGTTGAGCAAATGCTCTCGAGAATATGTTCAGCATTTACAACAGAGCATTTATAGAGCATTTAAGAGAATTGAAGCATTTATTGTTTAAACAAATATACATCATAATCACTGCATATATTTTTTACAAGCACACTCTATAGAAAAGTAGCATATTTGTTTTAAAATATATACTGTTGGATGCGATAAATATGTTTCCTATTACTTTGACTTATTTGATAGTTTGAATTTAGCGCCCCTTCTAATTTGAGGGGATACATTTTCGCGCGAAATTTAAATACTGTGATAATTATTAAATTTGAGTAATTTTAAATAAATTCAGCTATTTAAGCAATTACAATTTGAATTCAAAAGTAAAATGTAAACCGGATGTCGTTTTTGCTTTGAAATTTAATCAGAGTTGCCACAAAATTCAAGAATTGAAATTCCTTGACTTTCCCTGACTCTCCAGACATAAGGCAACCCTGAAATCTGAACTCTATTTTACCCTACAAGTCTTAAATTCCAGATAATTTTACAGAACTCTAGTGAATTTATCAGAATTTTAGAGAATTTAACAGAATCCTAATGAATTTAGAAGAATTATTTCGATTTAAACACAATTATAGAAAAATTAATAGAATTGTAGCGAATTTAACCGAATTCTGGTAAATTCAGCAAATATTATCAAATTCAACATAAACTGGAACCTCTATTTAAGTGCCCTCCATTTACGCCTTCCGGAAATTTCAGTCGGCTCGCATTCGTCGATGAGGGGTCCAAGGGGCCAGGAGAGAGGATTGTGGTCGGCCTCGAAGTCGTTGATGAGGAGTTCCAAGAAACCAACAGAGAGGCGCGTGAGCTCAGTGGAGTTACGCAATTCCCCCTGACTCTTTACACCGTAGAAATTCTTGGAAGAGCCTCATGGTCACAGCAAGTCATACCGGAGACTCTCTCTAAATCGAGGTTTCAGTGTATTTCTAGTAAACTCAACAGAACTTTGGTTAACTAAAAAGAATAATTCTAGTTAGTTAACAAAATTCTGTTAAATGTAACAGATTTCTTGTGATTTCAATGAAATTATAGAAAATTCAATAAAATTTCCAGTGAATTTGATAGAAATCTAGTTAATTAAGAAATTTTTAAAACTCTGTTACATTAAAAATGATTCTTGTGATTTCAGTACAATTCTAGTAAATTCGAAAAGTTTTAGTGAATTCATCAGAATTCGAGGAAATTTAACAGAATCCTAGTTCATAAATAATATAAGAAAATTTTAATAAAAATAATATAAAAAAATAAAAATAAAAATAATATAAGAAAAAGATTTTCACTGACTTTCCAGAATTCTCTGGCCTGTAGCAACCCAGTTAATAAATGATAATAATAATAAAATAGATAATAATAATAATAATAAATAGAAAAATGGAAATTATGTCAAATAGTAATTCGGTATTATGAAAATTATACCATATTATAATTCGGTAAAATAAAAATTATGTCAAATGGTGATTCGGAAATGAAAAAATTATGACAAATTGTAATTCAGAAAAATAGAACTTATGGCAAATGGTAGTTCAAAAAAATAAAAATTATGTTAAATAATAACTGGTTATTAAGAAAATTATGTCAATTTATAAATGGATAAAATAAAAATTAGCACAAAAGGTAATTCGGTAAAATAAAAATTAGGTGAACTGGCAATAAGAATAAATGAAAATTATGGTGAATAGCTGTTCGGTCAAATGATTTTAGGTAAATTAAATATTAGGGAAAATAAAATTTGGGGCATATTCATGCGCCTTATTGAAACTCTGTCGTACTTTCCTTATTTATTAACTCTTTTTTTTAAAAAACTAATAATTTCCGAAATCAAAATCTTACATTCAAGTAAATTAATTTAAAATTAATCTTAAATTCTTTGCAAAAAATAGGATTGAAGTAATGTGAGAATGAAACGATTTAGGTTAATGAAACGAGGTTCTCAAAACTTGTGGATTTTAAAGCCAGACGAAGGTAACCCAGCTTTAAATTTGAAATGAGGCCAAGCAAAGGACTGTCTTAAAACTGACTTGAGCGAAAATGATTTGACTTGAAATTGTCTCTTCAAAAAAAAAAAAAAAATTACTATAAATTGACAAAGTATTTCAGAATTACGATTATTCAATAGTCTTTTCTACAGTATTGTAGGCAACTATAAGTTAATTAAATTAAAATTTGAAAAATTGGAAACGCCCATTATCAAGAAATATTCTAAATTTTTGTTAAAGTGTGACAGTTTCACAGATAATATAGGTATTTACTTTTTCCTTTCTTATTTAGATGTGTCGTTTTAATTAAAAACGTGAATTTCCGTTTTTGAGACAGAAAAATTCTTTTTTCTCTCCAAGGCACGGGCACAGCAGTGACTATTATGAAATATACTCTTCACATTAGTACGATTCTGGAAAAAAATCAAAAGAAGGAAAACATAAATTGAATTTGAATATTTTCAGAAAAACTGCCGACTTTTGATCAATTTTGAACTGTTCTTACATTTTCTACGGAATTTTAGAGAGGACGTGAAATTCTATCAGAATAAGGAAGATGAAGGTGAATAACTATATTACCTTTGAAAATATCACAGTTTTAACAAAAATTGACCATTTTTTGACAATCCGCGTTTTCAATTTTTGAAGTTTAAATACTCGTAATTTCGTCAAAAAAAAATATCAACTAATCGGTAAGATACATGACATCTTATTTCCGTTAAAAAACAGCATATTTAAGTGGCAAATGATTGTATGACTTGAGCATGGACTGCTTATCCGATTTGAAATGAATTCGGTCTTTAATAAGCTTGGTTTCATTTATCTATTCTTAAGTAATAACATTCTAAGGAATTTACTTGTGAATTTCTAAGCATGTTTTGATATAAGAGATCTATGGAATTCTGCATTTTTTGAAAATGCTGATAGTTTTGATAGAATGTGTATCTTTCATGGAAAAGTAATTTATGAAAAAAATTCTATAAAAATTCCATATATAGTTGTATCCGAAATTTCTTATGGTTTTTTCATCTGCAATTTTATATAGTCCTTTCAAATCTCACGGAAATTCTTGGAACATATTACAAAGTTTTTAAGTTGAGGTATACAAAATTATTCCAACAACAAAACTTGGTTCATCAAAAACACGTAGTTATAAAATAAAATTTAATTTCTTCTTCCATTAAATTTCAATAAGATATTTACGGAATTTTCTCTTCCATACAAATTTTATGGGAATTCAGTAGAAATTTCCTGTTCCACAAGATGCCTTTTTGTGGTACGAATTTTGTATAGGATTCTTAATAGACGTTCCATGAGAAAAATTTCTGTAAAAATTAATCGATTTTAAAAGAATCCTACTTAATTTCGACAGAATTTTCATGAGAGTTCCAAAAGAGAAAAAACTACTTATCCCCTTGTGGAAAAAGCGCCATTTAGTCCACTTCAGAATGTTGGCCCCCGTCAGCTTCCCCAATGTGGACAATTCATAAGGGAAAATCCACGATGGCCCCCGCAGATGGCCCTGCATTTGTTCACAAGGTTGATCGGTTAAATATCTCAAGTTCGAAGTGTTAATATTTTTTGCATACTACAAATTTTGATTAGTTTACACTTACAAAAAATACATTTTTGTTAGAAATTTGATGCCATTTTTTGCAATTTGTACTTCAAAATCTCAGACATTTCACGAGCGCCCCCGCAGGGGGCTCCGGTGGTTGCTCTCATGCCTGAGTTTACAAGAATTAAACGATTACTTTGTTGTAATACATTGTCTTTTGTGTCAAATAGTGACAATATCTCACTCACATGAGCAATTATTGAAAAAAAAGATAATTTCAACAAATTTCGAAGTGCGCGTGCGGACCGCATAGTGTCTGCCCGAAAAAAAGTTATAAACATTGTGGTGAGTTGGTAAAATTCGAAAAACGGAAGTCTGATAAGATGCTGGTCATGAGTTCAAGTCCCGGTCAAGGCGCTTATATTTGTATCTTTCTTTATTTTAAAATCTTTTATACATTGGCAATACATACATACATATATATATAAATGAAAATCTATTTCTTTGTTCGCTTATAAATACCAAACCACTGCACGGAATGACGTGAAAATATGTACAATGATTCATTATATCACTCGGAAGGTTTATGACTTTGTCCGAATCACAAACTCATTGTCATTTTTGCAACAACAATGGGCAAAAGTCAATAATTTTCCCCATAAGGAATACATTGTGTTCGATTTTGGCGATTCGATATATATCGATTGCTATTGATGCCAACGATCCAGTGTATTGATTATCTTCTTTGATCTGCTTGGTAAACACACTTAACCAAAACAAAGCAAAACACCCAATACTTCTAATCTGTTCTACGGTTTATTCTTGAAATTTGCAACATTTTCTTCTACATTTGTGCAGTGTTTAGCAAAATTCACCGCTTTTAAATCGTAGGTACAAATTGATTTATTTTGCACGTCGTACTATTTACCTGTATGCAGTGAGTGACGGGCGCATCTAATTTCGGGCAATGTAAAAAGTGAGGTCAACTTCCGATTTGCATTTGAGAGGTTAAGTACAATTTTTTAAATCAAAGTTCGGAAAATACAGTTTCCATTTTCTATATTTAAGTTTTTATTTCTATTTTACTTTCTCAGAATTTTTTCCAAGTTTAATTCAAATTTCACTGTTGACTTCGCATTTTTCGAAACCAGATTATATGACTTGAGTACGAGCTTCATGATTTAAAATTCAAAAATGAATATTTTATTTTACGCTTTGAGTTTTTAATTATTTTTTGGCTTTAAGAGTTTTTTTTAAGTTTTGTACAAATTTCACAGTCGTGCTGGAAATGAATAAAAATCTTCACATTTACGCTCCAAATAATCGGATAAAGCATGTTGTCTACCCGAATGTTAAAGTAATAAGTCGATTCAATTAACGAATATTCGTTGAATTATCAGATTATTCTAAGCATACCATAAGTCTTTACATACGACGAAGTATCATACAAGTGCTGTGATTCATTCAACGTATTCCTCATTGTAAATAGTTCAAAGTTTATGTTCATTCCATTTATAAACGCGAACTTCCTTCATAACTTAACTTAGCCTTAGGTTAGAAAAAGTTGTTCATCAGTTCTTTTACATGTTTTTTTTGTCATTCCCTAAAACTTTTATTGTATTTCCCTTTGTTATCGATGTATAGAATTAATTATGGGGGCACTTCAGTGCACAGCTAGTGTGTATATATATATATATTGAAATTCGCTTAAAATTATAAACTTAGTAAAAAATCTATCCAATCACTTTAAAAGTCACATGATACTACATGATATGATACTCATCAATAATATATTTATCTTCGTTTAAATATCTATAATTTGAATTTTGGATTATAGTTTTGAATGCGCATTTCTAAAACAGTTCAATCTTCTAGGCCTTAAAACTGATTTTTTTTTGTTTCAAATGTTTAAATTTGAAAATATTTGGTTTGAATTTTTTAATTTTTGGAGGATTCGAACTTAAGACTGTTGGAGTTTCATATACAAATATAAAAAATGTCCGGACAATTCAACTTTGAAATATTTCTAGATTGCAAAATTTTATATTAAAAGCCTTGCTAGTCAGCTTTTGATTATTCAATTTTAGATTTGAATATTCTTAACTGTTTGGTTTTAATTTTAAACGTACGAAGTTTCTTGGTTTTTTATATTTTTCGAAATCGTAGAGTATCAAATTGAAAGATTTAATAGTTGCAAACTTTTCAGATTAAAGGATTTGTAATTAAGCAATTTTGAATTAAATGCCTCCAGGATAAATTCGAAGTAATGAAAAATTAAGACAATAGTTTCTTAAATGCAAGCCTTAAAAATGAGCAGATTCTAGAACCAGGCATTGAATATTGATTTTTTTTTATTCGAAAAAGGTTCCAAAAAGTTCAGCGTTTCAAACTCAGCTTTAAATTAATTATTCTTTAGCCATTTTCAATGTTAGGTTTGTTGAGGGTTGGAATGTTAGCTGCAACTGTGAAAACCATTCGTAGACTATCAAAAATGAACGCTTTCCTTCTTTTGTTGAAAAAATAAGCATATCGAGATAAACTGCCTTCTACGTCTACGAATGAAATGGCTGCATATTTCATCTTTTTTATCTCATTTTCAGAGGAGAGGCAACCTTCAATATTTCAAGCATCGAAATTTTGAGCAATCAATTCCAATATTGTTAAATCTTCATTTTTCGCAAAGGACATCGTTTAATTTTTGTTCAGCCGCTCTTGATGCTCGTCCGCTTTGCTTTGCTAACATTCCCCTTACACGCTGAACAAAATGCAATCCATAAGTTTCTAATTTTGTGATGTATTTGACTAAAAAATGCAGAAATTTTTTGTATGTATCCTAAGTCTGTACGCAAGGATGAATTCTTTGAAACAGTTTGCGCCGTTTTTAGAGATTTAGCCTCTTTTGGATTCAAACTCAATAAAACAGAACGAAATTTTCCAAAATTTTTCGCATAAAATACTGCTGCACTTAGCCATGTTCCTCATCGTGTTATAACCGGCTCTGGTGCGACAATGGTAATCCAGGATTCATTTGTCGAAAAAAAGAAATTTGTTTAAGAGACTTCAATTTTTTTTACATTTGCAATTGATTAATCTAATGTTTTGTAATACAGACGAATTGCTTCAGCAACGCGATGAAGCCAGTGTACGACAGACGTAATGTGCAACATTTTTAGGAAAAGTTTTTTTACATTCATTACTAGATTTAATCATGTAAGGTGCTGCATCAGATAAATACAACAGAACTCTATTGCATTAAATATCTTCAGGCCATAGCAACTGTATTGCATCGTGAAACAGATCAGCTATTGTGACATTATTCGATGCACTTAGTTCTTCGGAAGTTAATAAATCATATTCTCCAAATTTACTGTCATATAAAACACCAACGATTACGTTTGCCACTTTTCTACCGCAAGAATAAGTACTTTCATCTATTGACAGCCAAATATCATTATTACCAATTTTTTTGCGAGTTTCATTCAAAGTCCGATCGTAGAATTTAGATACAAATATTTTCCTTAAAGTGGATTCTTCAGAAACGTCTTTACCGGTATAAGTTAACAGAGGTTTCTCAACAGGAACATTTCAGCTAAATCTTCATTAAATTAATTAATCCCTCGTTTTTTTATAACTAATTTTTAAATTGTGATATATGAATATTAATTCCTGGCTTTCAGGCAGAGATTTATAAAAATATTTGTAATCTTCGACTAGCCTGTTGAAAACATTACTGTCTGAACATCCAGAAAGTTGATGGGACATTTGTACATTAATATTTTAGACTAGCTGTGCCCTGTGGCGGCCGCCGTGGAAGTGCCGTTATAATTAATTCTATACATCGATAACAAAGGGAAATACAATAAAAGTTTTGGGGAATAAGAAAGGGAATTGGGAATAAAAAAGTGTAAAAGAACTGGTGAACAACTTTTTCTAACCTAAGACTAAGTTATGAAGGAAGTTCGCGTTTATAAGTCCAATTTTTTATTGCATTCCATTTTACTCAGCCTGTTTCTGTGTATATTAATTTTAAACATGAAATACTGGAATGGAATGAACATAAACTTTGAACTATTTACAATGAAGAATACGTTGAATGAATCACAGTACTTGTATGATACTTCGTTGTATGTAAAGACTTATGCTTAGAATAATTTGATAATTCAACGAATATTCGTTAATTGAATTGACTTATTACTTTAAGGTATTATGGTCAAGGTGCGCATTTTTCTATAGATTTTTATGAAAAAAATCATATGAATTCTAGAAAGCAA
>JAUMHM010000050.1:13611731-13624888 GCA_032362435.1 Melikaiella ostensackeni | reverse complement strand
AAGAAAAAGAAGAAGATTTCCAGATAAGTGTTTGAATAAATAAGTACAAAGAAGTTTGGAGAGGTCCAGAAAATTAATATGACTAAATAATATCTTAATAGAACAATATTATTAAAAATAATATTGAGAATAGAATCTAATGCGCTACAGAGCAACGCATCAAGAACGAATAATGATGGTTTAACCGGGGTTCTCCACATGTGAGAGCCGAGTGGTGCTCGTCAGCCACACTGTAAAAAAAATTTGCTGAAAATTACGTAAGGTTCGTAAAATCACACAGTTCATGAGTGTAAATTTACGAAAATACGTTAACTCACAGCGATACTGTAGGTAATTTTAAGGCAGCTGTCTAAAATTACATCGACCAGTGATGGAAATAAAAGGACCCTTGAGCAGCGCTGTAATAGCGCATCGTCTGTCGTAGGAATTTTCCGAACGAAAAACTGAAATTTGAGATTTTTTCGTAATTTACACTTCAATTTGTAATTTTAGATTTCTCAAGTTATAATTCAGTTAGCGTCCTTTGGCGATGAGACTCTTCGTTGCGCGTCGCGTATTAATTATATATCAACAAAATTCACCATTATTGTGGATATTATTTAAAAAAAAAGTATCATTATTCTGTTCACGGTGAATTAAAGTCCATTTCAGTTATTTATTCATAAATATATAAGATTTCGCTTGGTTTTCGGGACATTGATGTACCTTTAACCTCACATTATGGGCTTACATCGCGTGCTTTACAAATTCTTTTGAAATTTCTCAATGTTCAAAATGAAATCTACTTTCTTATAAAAATTTTTGGTGTACTGAAAAAAGAACACCCAAAATATTCACATATCAAAACTAGACTTCGAGACTTCCCGGTTTTCCGGCTCTTTAGAGACAAATGTACAATATCTTAGATTGAATGCAATACAGAGGGAATTATTGATTAAATGCAAGATTCATGGGTTTTTCCAAAAAAGATATTTAATATTAATAAGGTAATATGCAATTAAAATTTTCATAAGAGAGTCATTTTTATTTGATATTGAAAATTTTTTGTTTCAGTAAGAAAATGTAAAGATTCATCAAACAACATTTGATAAGGAATTCTATTTTTATTTTAAGGCATTTTTTGAAATTTTTTGCATTATTAATTACTGTAGTTTTCCTATACATTGCCCTTGATCAGGAAGTCTAAATTGGCACAGAAACATGTTGGTTCCCACTAGTCTAAAAAGAAGGAAAAAAAAGAGTGTGAGGTTGGTTTTGGTTGACTCTTTCCTTTTTCTTCCTCTTTTTTTCTCTTTTGTTTGCACATTTATTGTACATTTGTCTCTAGAGAGCCGGAAAAGTGGGTAGTCTCGAAGCCTAGTTTTGATTTGTGAACTTTTTGGGTGTTCTTTTTTCAGTATACAGAAAATTTTCATAAGAAAGTAGATTTCATTTCGATCTTTAAGAAATTTTAAAAGAGATACATTAAGCAAGGATTTGTTCCAATCTGCAGGGTTGCCCATGAATACTTAAGATTTCTTTCAATTGAGTTGTTAATGGTTCATTTAATACCAAAAGATATTTATTTTACCTAAATATAGTTTACACATTGGATGAAGTTAGTAATTTTTCAGAAATGTGTTATTGGTTTGGAATATTACCTTTTCCTTATTTTAATTTGGAATAATCCGAATAGATTGGTTCTAAATAATTCCACAAAATTCTTTCAGTTTATTTTAATTCATAATTATTTCATATGATTACTAAATCAATTAATAAAATCTATTTCAAATTAGTCGTTCTTAAATAACACAGGCCTAAAAAGATGAGACTTTTGTTTCGTCACTGAGACCCGAAGGTGTTATCTCACGTCATTTTTCGCACTGAATCCAAATTTGGCAGCAAAATGTGTCGAGCACGTCAGGCTTTTGAAACATTCAAACCTGAAAGTGCAAAAAAGGCCGTTTTTCGGCATTTTCAGATCAAAGTAACTTCGAAACGCGAAGATATTCGTTAATTTGGCCAACAGATTCGGCTTCCTCATGAGAAAATCTACGAAAATGCACATATGTGACTTCTGAGACTTCTTGGATTTCTTGGAGACCTGAGTGAGGAGCAAGGAGAACGTTTTCATCAGGATATCAAAGAGATGAAACAAAGATATAAGGAAGATGGAATGCAGCTATGCTAGCTGACTACTGCTGGTGTTTGAAAAAAGATGAAACCAGTGTCACTCACAAAAAAAAATTCCGATTATCGAAGCTTCGAAGAGAAGAGAAAAAGATTCTACAGATCACTTTGAATATCACTAAATGACATCATGGTCAGTTCTTGCCTTAGCTGGCTGGACCACTAGACTATCTGGCGTTTGTTGACTGGATCATGCTTTATCTTGCCTTGGTTGGTCGTATTACTAGACTGTCTTGCCTTAGTTGGCTGGACCACCAGAATATCTTGCCTTGGTTGGCCAGATCATGTCTTATCTTGCCTTAATTGGCCGGATCACTAGACTACCTTCTCTTGGTTGGCTAAATCATGATTTATCTTGTCTTAGTTGTCTAGATCACTAAACTGTTAACTCCAATCTGCACATATTATTCTGCCCATAGAAGACCCGTTTCTGGGCTTAATTATACTTCAATACAAAATACTACTCGTATAATGTCTTGCCTTAGTTGGCTGTCTCATTGGCCTAATTTGCCTTATTTTGCTGAATCATGCTCTATCTCAACATGGTTTCCGCGATATTGGATCTGCCGTTCAGAATTTCCGAATTTTGACTTCAGAGTTGTGTTCAGCAACCCAAAAAACTCCTTGATAGCGATTGATAGTAAAATTATAATGATTTTTTTTCGGGCTGCCATATTTGATTCGCCATCTTGAAAATATGAATTCTGACTCCAAATTCGTGATCAGCGACCCGAAAAACTCTTCGATAGGGAGTTCTGAGGACATCGTCTGATGGGAAGTTTGGTGCTAAGGTACCTTAGAAAATGGAATTTTTTACATAAGAGGCCCTACAGTTGTAAATATTCGACCATATTAAAAATCATGTACGTGCATCTCTGT
This sequence comes from Melikaiella ostensackeni, assembly GCA_032362435.1. Lineage (NCBI taxonomy): Eukaryota > Metazoa > Arthropoda > Insecta > Hymenoptera > Cynipidae > Melikaiella > Melikaiella ostensackeni. Next base: position 13,621,840 of record JAUMHM010000050.1, on the reverse strand, counting down.
AGATTTTTTCATGAGATATTCGAATTTGTCGGCCAAATTGACGAATATCATCGCGCTTCGAAGCTATTTTCATCTGAAAATGCTGAAGAGTGGCCTTTTTTGTACATTCAGGTTAGAATATCTCAAAATTCTGACGTGCTAGACAAATTCTGCTATCAGATTTAGATTTAGCACAGAAAATTACATGAGAAAATACTTTCAAATCTAAGTGGGGAAAATGTTGTAGGCCTGTGTAATACATAAAATTAAATAATATTTGAGTAAAAATTAATAATTGCAATTCCGGCCAATTGCGACTGTGGATTGAGTTTTACGTTCAAAGACTGGAGTTTTACGTACAGAGTCTGAAATTTACGGCACAGGCGTAATATTCATTCAAACGTAATTTTACTCCGTCCATCGAGGGTCTCTTTATGTTCATCGCCCAGCGATGTGAAATTCAGAAGAATTTTTTACATTGTAACTTCATAGTGGCGCTAGTCCGCTTTCTATTTATTAAAAAAACCCTAACTTGAAAAGCTTATACCTACTCTTTCACGAAAAATATTGCAAGAAAACAGATTTTTTACTCAGAAATTCAGAACTCTATTCTTGCAGACTAAATTCTAAACTTTGGAGTGTGAATCTGTGTTCTTGATAAAAGTTAAATATCCTTGGCGGATTACACACCACGTGAACAGGGTCTGGCAGTATAGTGATGTGTAATAATTACAGAAGCAAAATATTTTAAGCTCACTAACTAGAATTTAGAGAAGTGTACGTATGTGCGCCATGCTGGAAGTCCTCATTATTATATTATGAAGTTTAATTATCTCAGTTCTGTTGAGAGTAGAACGTCACAGTTTATGCTTCCGGTATCACGTGCGGTGCACGATTTACAGAGAAAACTTACGAATGCGTGACTTTATTACCTGTAGAGGGTTGAAAAAAGTAAATAAAAATTTAGACGGGAAGTTGTGAATAAGAGAGGTGAAGATACATGTATGTAACAATAATTACTAATAATAATCTACACGTGTACGCGTTCGCAGCTAATACATTCCGTTCGAAGCATGACGTTGGTTCGCTGAGATGCTTCTGTTTTTCATCCTTTGAATTGGTTCTTTTCATTATATAAAGTTTAGAAATATATAAGTATGTGTAAAATGAAATAATATTCAATTGATAATATATGAAATTCTTTGGGCTCAATTTCAAATCGTCGAAAGTGTGCAACATATTCCGTTGGGACCTAAGACACTCGGTTCGCAGTGTGAAGTTGGTTCGCCGAGATGCTTTTGTTTTTATTCATGTTTTTTGAAAATTGTTTGCTTCTGTCATAAGACACAGAATGAGAGTTTATGTCAGGTTAACGTTTCCATAATGAATGTCATGTTGGCATTTTTGATAATGAATTTTATGCTGAGATTTCCATAACAATAAATTTAAATTCGTTATAAAATTAAGTACTTGAAAAATTTAAAACTAATATTTCAGAAATAGATATATTTGACATTTTTCTTACGTTCTTTAACTTTCTAATTTTACTTATTACACTCTTTTAATTTTCCTTTTCAGTTAATAAGTATCTCATCATTTCATACTTAAAATACTTGGAATAATGAAAAATCCTAAACTTTTTGACTCCTGATATTAGTTTTAGTTAAAAAAAATGAAATTGCTAAAATCTGCTACAATTGCAATTTCTTAAATTTAAGCATGAGTGGAGTCTTTAACCTTCTCAGTTTAAAAAAGTCAAAATTATTTCAAATATTATAAAAGTTCTATGACCTTCCCTCAATTAAATTTCTCAAAACTGTCAATTGAAAAATTTTAAATGTCACATCTTGGTCAGCTTTCAGCTTGGAACTTTCAACATTAAATTATATCTAACTTTAAAATTTTGAATCTTAAATGCACAGCTTTCGAAACGCGAATATTACAAATTTTGATTCCCTTTTTCAAATCATGAGTTATATATTTAGGGCAATGAAAATTTGGAAGATTCAAAATGAAACTTCAAAAATTGTAAAATATTGTTAGTTACTAATAATGATCCACAAGTGTACGTAGCTAATACATTCCGTTCCCATCTAATGCATTCCGTTCGCAGCATGAAGTTGGTTCGCACAGATGCTATTGCTTTTTATTTCTGTTTTTTCAAGTTGGTTTGTTTCATTATTTAAAATTTCAAAAACACATAATTTTAACAATATATGTATTTAAATTATAACCAAGCTTCACGATTATTGGCACTGTCACAATCATTGGGACATCAATTTGAAGTTTGAAATGAAATAATGCTTAATTGATAATATATGAAATTCTTTAGGACCGATTTCAAGTCTTCGAAATTGTACAACAAAATGGAATTAATAATTGAAAACTAATATTTTTGAAATAAATATATTTGACGTTTTACTTAGGTTCTTTAATTTTCTTTTTCAGTAATAAGTTTTTTATTTTATTATGACATAAAATACTTGGAATTAAGAAGAAGCAACTTCTCTGACTTCTGATATTAGTGCCAGTAAAAATAATTTAATTGCTAAAATCAATAAGAATTAAAATTTTTTAATTTCAAGCATGAGTGGAGTCTTTAACTTTCTCAAATTATTATACAAAAAAGCCAAAATGATCTTAAATATTATTATAAAAGTTGTATGACTTTGCCCTTTTTGAATCTTTCATATTGTAAATTTGAAAAAATGCCTAATCTCACTTCTTGATTAGTCTTCAGCTTGAAATTTTAACATTATATCATTTCAAATTCGATTCGTTCAACATTAAGCAACTTTGCATTAAAATCGTGTATCGAAACATTGAAAATGGTTTGGTTTCATGTTTAAACCATTCTAAACAATGTATCGCTTGTGAATAATTATATTTTACAGGTAAGAAAATAATTGACACCAGTGCTTAATTAAATCATCAATTTTGATCTAAAATGTCCAAAATTTATAGTTTTAAATTGACATCAGTACAATATTGTAGGCTTTCAATATTTCGAACCAAAAGCCTGACTAAATAAATTTGCTAATGATAATTTTTGTCAAAAGCAAATAGACTTTTGTACCCTTCTAAAACTATCATTCATTGACCTTCAAAAACCATCCCCTCAGAGATTTTTGCAATATATTGAAGTTCATTAACTTTCTTGTCCATTTTTTCCTAAACTGTCACTAATCAATGTGTCATATATGTGTATTTTTATTACATTTCACAATAATATGATGTATACAAAAAATACTGATAGATTTCAACTTTCATTGTAGCTGTTTTATAAGGAGAGCTCTTTAAAATGTTATTAATTCTCATAAAAGTCACAGTTTTTATGTACTTTCATATAGGTTGTTTAAAATAAATAATTTATTCACAGTTTCTCTACCTTCTTCAATCATTCTTTTAATATTTTGATATTATTTATTTCTATGCGGATTTTTCTGTAATTATTTTCGTATAATAATTTCTGTGATATTTTTCTATAATCGCGAAAAAATCATAGGAAATCCATTGTAGGAAAATCATCATAAGCCTAAACTGAATTTCCTATAATTTTTCTTTATAAGGACAATACAAAATTATTTTAAAATTTTATATAAATATATGGCACATTGATTAGGATGTTATATTTCGCAGTGATTAGAGGGGTCTTAGAAGGATACAACTAAAAGCGTTTGCAATTGAGCAATTTTAAATTTAAATCTCTGAATAATTAAATAAATCCAAATTTAAAGTCTTCGATGTTAAACAGCCTGTAAATGATGAATACTAAAAATTGTACGTTTTTAAAGACTTGGAAGCTATACAAATGGGAAATTTTCATTCTTAGGCTTACCAATTCAAATCATATCAGTATTAAGTATTTAAACTGAAAATTAATCAATTTTACAACTAAAAAGTGGACCATTTTCAAATTGAGAACGCCTTAAATTGAAAAATTTTGAACTTGAAGTGCTGAAAAATGATACAATATCAAATTTACATTCTTTGAAATTCAAAATTCACAGTTTTCAAAACTTAAAAATCAAACATTTTCATTTCCTGTTTCAAAATTAGGAATTTCATATTCAGGGCAATGAAAGTTTGGCAGATTAGAAATAAAACTTGAAAAATTGTACACGAAAAATTAAATAACTTCGAAATTGAAAACTTCAATTTCAAATCTACAAAACTGAAACAACGTTTCAAATTTTATACACAATATAAAAATTGAAAATGTCGGAAGGAAAAATTCAAAATTACTAACTTAATGCTGATACATGTTTGAAATTTAAATTTCAAATTTAAATCATTGAAAACTGTAGAGTATAAAATTAAAAGCGTTCTTTTTAGCGCGATTAAACATTTAAAATCAAATTATTCTAAATTACAAAATTTAAGTAGCTGAATTAATCCCAATTCAAAGCCTTCGACAACTAATTATGAAAATAGAGATATTTTAATTCTTAGGCTTACCAATTCGAATAGTTTCACTAGTGAGGATATAAAACTGAAAATTAATCAATTTTACAGTTTAAAAGTGAACGATTGTCGAATTTAAAGCATACAAAATTGAAAAATGTTCAATCTGAATTGCTGAAAAATGGTACAATATCAAATTTATAATCTTTAAAATTCAAGATGCACAGCTTTGTAAATATAAAAATAAAAAATTTTGATTTTTTTTTTCACAACTAAAAGTATCATATTTATAGCAATGAAAATTTGGCAGATTCAGAATAAAGAAAAAAATAAAACAGAATATCAAAATTAAAAGTGTTGGAATGAAACAATCAAAATGACTGATTTAATACTGATGCATATTTCAAATCGAACTATTTGACTATATAATAACTTTAAATTAAAATCCTGCGCACTTAGAAAATTCAGAAAAAGGATTGAAAATGAATCTTTCAAAAAGTAACTTTCTAATATCCCAAGCCTATTCCAAATTGACCTGTGAAAAAATAAAATAAATCGACTATTTCAAACTGAATACCTTTCAAATTATCAAATTATCATTTTTTTAACTGATCAAATTTTACAATTAAAAATTGGAGTCATAGTAATTTTGATTGATATTATTATATTATTAATTGGCAACGCAATGTTTCCCGCTTGCTGTAGTGCGCGTTTAATCTTGCTGGTTCATTAATTATTTAGAGACAAAATCAATATTATCTGCAAATAAAATCTACAATTACAAACTTCAACTTTCTGATGAAACTGATAAAACTAAAAAATTGAACAACTGTCATGAATTTTAATTACAATATTTTGTATTTCATTAGCCATCAGTATGAACAAAGCTATAAAATAGAATAAAAATTAAGGAATGGATCACAAAAACTTGTATGGCCTAGCATATCACTAATGGTATGTTCATAAAGTATACTTCCTGCGTATTTTACAATATTGCATAAAACTGTCATGTTATGAGGCTCATAACATTATTTACTTTTACTGGAATACAGGACTTTCCAGTAGCTTTTCCCTCCCCCTGTAACTTTCCACAATGATTATTTAATATTTTTTCTTTTCATTTTTGAAATTTTGAGGGTGAAAATATAACAGCAAGATCATATGGTAATTATTTTTTATAAATATCATTTAAAAATCTATAAAGTTATTATTCCACAAAAATTGAGAGTGGTTTAAGTGCAATAAATTGTTATTAAATTTGCCTTTAGTTTTTACTTCATCTTGTGTCCTAGATATTAGTTAATTCTCTTGCATTCTGAAACTGCCACAGCAATACGAGAGTTTCGGAATTTCGCAGGAATCTCATTTGGAGCCTCAATTATAGAGCTCAATTCGTGGGATTCTCAGTACAAGAACGAAGCGGCGAACCTGTTCAATTAAGGATCGAAACGATCGAGAAAGTTCTAATCCACATTTCCTCAAAATTACTATATATATCTATAAAATTACCATCATATATATAAAGCTGTCAATCAAGATTGTCTTAAATTAGGAGTTCTACAAATTTGATTTTCAAATTAATTTCAGCCTCAAGGATTAGTCAAAAATAATTTTAAATATAAATATGAGTCAACTTTAATTTGAAGTGATTACGCGAGTTGAATTCAATTTAAAATAAAAGGCCGTAGCCAGGTAGGCATAGTTGAACTGCCCCCGCTTGGATTTGGTTCATATTTAGGAGGTAAGTTTTTACCATTATAAGACTAATGTACCTCAAGTGCCAATTTTAAAAAAATTACAAAAATTATAAACAAATTTTGAAAAATAACAAAATTCGTTTCTCTCAAAATTGGCTGAATCGATTAAGATGGCTCAAATGTATGTTGTACTGTGTATTAAGGCAATTACAAAAAGAAAATTGGCATTCAATTCCATTAATGAGAGGGAGGTAAAAAAAATTATTGTAATTTTGTAAATATTTGATTTCAATGAAGTTTTTGTTGAAATACTTTCATTTTTTCTGTAATATACTCATATTCGAGGTTATAACATATATTTTTAAGGATGCGATCAAAGGTGTACTTCATGGTTCAAAGAAACAAAGAATCAGTTTTGACCTCTAATATGTATGTAATTCCATAAGAATGGGGGGTCAACTTAATTTTTAGCTCATGACTCATTAAAATAAGTATGATTTGTAAGCGCAGCATTACCACAGAGCAATGTGACAGTCCGAATGACTCGGAATGTGACGCGTACTTATGATGTTTGATGCGAGAAACTTTGAATTTACTTACAATTAGTGTATCGGGATGTTGAAACCCATACGCCAGACCTTTGTTATATATTCTCTCCAAATTTCTTGGAGTGAAGTTTCACTCCAAGAAATTGAAAGAGTTAATTTTTTTATATAGCGATGAAACATAGACGTGAGTAACTTTGAATTGGCTTAGTTTATCGGAACGTATCATAAGTCTTAGAATTAAGAGGCATGGACCCATTTGAGTGTGTGTTAAAACCCGTCAGTCGCCGACTGTCCGTCCGACAAATTTGGATCCATGTAAGCGCAGCATTACCATAGACCAATGTGACAGACTGAATGACTCACAATATGGCGCTCACTCATGATGTTTGTATTATTTTGCTTCTCCTTATTGTTATTATCATGTAACGTTTTCATACACATGAATCAAATTTATTACTGAGGCAGTCCTAGCTGTCTGCACCCAGGACGCCTCCACGTAGTGACGGCAGAAAACATGATTATGCCGGCAATGTTCCCTGATAAAAATTTTATGCCGTTATGGCACACAGAAAAAAAGTGTTTTGTATGCAGGGAGTCGGAACACCGTATCGGCGGCTGGTCAGGATGGGAAAGCGGACTCGCAGCCGTCGTCATCCAGCAAACGTACCTCATAAGGAATGTCATCGAAGAGTGTCATCAAAGATTGTTATGAAATAAATTAAATATGCACTGCTTGCAGCAGGTTTCCTAAGCTTATGAATAGGCATAAGAAAATAGCAGAATCTGCAGATGATGCTAATGCTTTTTCTCTTCGCTGTCTGAAAGCATCGCCCTCAATGACGTATTATGTGTTAGCCTTGTCGCATTTTTGCTTGCAAGAACTCAAAACTGAATGATGGTAGTTGATTTCCTGATAAAGGAGGAACAGTTTCTGAGAGCGATGATTCTTCGCAATGAAGTGACGAAGATCTAGAAATCGAATCACACATAAAATCTGAAGTAAGCGAAGATGTCGAGCATATTCGCATTCAAATTCGACGGACCGTGGCATCACACAGATATTGTTGTGTTTGTTACGAGACGCAATATTCAAGAGTAGTTCTGAAACAGGCGCGCGTTCAATCCTATGCTGAAAAAAGGATTTATATTCCGAAAGGTAATTGTTATTGTCGAACGCATTTACTACAAGGTCGGTTTTTCAACGGAAAACTAAGTCCTTTACGTGTATATTCGACTTTCGCAAAAGTAAAAGATTCAGAGTTATCGTAATAACTTGCAGGTTTGAGTATTAAATATAACACCATGATTTTCGACCAAGCTGGTGACTGTTTTTTATCTGAAGAAAAAATTTTTGTTTCACAGGTTTGACATGGGAAAATATTATCGAATTGCGTGAGATGCTAACATCAATGCGAGAAAATCAGATCCGCGATGTAGCACAAGCTCTTGTGGTGTTTCTATTAAAATTAAAACCAGAAAGCTCTAACAAAATGGTTACTGCAATTTTGCAATTAGAACGGGAGCAGTTTGTTTTAGACTATTCCGCATCTATCATGAACTGTTTTAAAAAAGATGTCTCACCTTCACGATTTCGATTGAACGCTCTCTCTAGGCGTGACCTTATTAATTTTCAGACTACTGAGGTCTCTAAAATGTTATTCAATGCTGATGACGAGCTAATGTTAATTTGTGATGGCACATATGCTCGCTATAAGAAAAGCAGTAATAATGAGTACCAGCGAAAGTCTTACTCGGGACAAAAACAGGTTCCATTATGCAAGCCTTTTATTATCTGTACAACAACCGGACACGTACTAGACATGGCAGAATCATATTATGAGAACGAGAATGACGCTGAAATTATAAAAAATCTTATAGAAAATCCACATGGTTTGTGTCAATTAATAAAGGAAGAAGATAAATTCTTTCTTGATCGTAGTTTTCGAGATGCAAAAGACGTACTGTAGTGAAAGAGCTTTACCGTACTCAGCTAAAGAATCAAACTAATCTTGTTTCGGCACAAAAATTCACTGGGCAGTCGAGTCTGTCCATGGAATGATTAAACAAAAATATCATATACTAAATGATGCATTTGATGACAAAGTGCTACCAAAGGTTGGGTTATATTTTCAAATTGCACCATTTCTGTACAATCAATTTGGAAAGGCGTTGCAATCAGATGTACAGCTCTTAGAAGAAATTGTAACAAGAATGAAATATCAATTTGATTTCAAAAATAGTTTAGCTAATAAAGCTGAGGAGAACGGCTGCTTCCGTAAAAAGCTTTTCTTTTGAAGTGTCTCATCCAACAACATTCTTGACTTTCCTGAGATGACAGAAAAAGACCTAAAAATCTTATTTACATATCAACTCTCACAAGCAGTTTCGTACTTGGCCGAAATGATGAACGATGATGCGTCTATCAATTTACAATTTCTGAAACAGCAGACAAATATTCTGAAGGCACAGGTATAGTCAAGACACATGAGTCGGAAATTATATAGATGTTTCATTGATTATATACTAAATAGTGCGGGTGTTGCAGCAATTAAAATGTATGCTTGTAAATATGCCAGTGGTCGAAGAATAGTTGGCTTCAAAAATTAGGTGGGGAGAGGAAACCTCTTGACCCAGTTCCGAGTACAGTCCGAGTACGCAGCCAGGAGAGATTGAGAAATGGCGTCGTCGACGAAGGAAGAATATCGTGCGATAATTCGATACAACTTTTCTCGCGGTTTGAGTGTAGACCAAAGTTTTGAGGAAATTTCTCCGGTATTGGGTGAGAATTTCCCACATCGGACAACAATTTTCCGAGGTACAAACAGTTCGAAAGGGGGAATTTTGGTCTCGCGGACGACCCGCGCTCAGGTCGACCACCGGAAGTGGTGACATCTGAAAACATTGCGGCTGTGAAGAATCTACTGAATGATAATGAAAGAATAACGTACCGACAGATAGAGCAAATCGTACACATTAGTGCACCAGCAGTCCATCGAATTCTGCATGAACATTTAAAGGTTAGGGAGGTTTGCACTTTGTTGGTACCACATGCTTTGACCGAGAAGCAAAAGGCAGCGAGAGTAAAGTGGCGCAAAACAATGCTGAAAAGATTTGAATCAGGATCGTCTCGGGATGTAAATAGTATTATAACAGGCGAAGAAACCTGGCTGTATTATCACGACGTCCGAATAAAATCACAAAGCAAGATCTGGCTGTTTGAAGACGAGAATACTTCATTGGAGGTGCGAGTCTCGATCTGTATAGTAAACAAAAGAATGATTGCAGTATTCTTTGGGAAACGCGGCATGGTGGATAGGGACGTACTGGAAAACCAGCGTACAGTCACCTCGTCCTGGTACACTTAAATATGTTTACCTCAAATCATTAACCACCTCAGAAACATCAGGCCGAAATCTCGACTCAGCACCTGGCTATTCCACCACGACAATGCACCGGCTCACAGAGCGAAGGACACAGTCGC
>JAUMHM010000050.1:13582971-13603029 GCA_032362435.1 Melikaiella ostensackeni | reverse complement strand
CGAGCGAATTTCAAGCAACGGAAAACTGCCAGCGAGAAAGTTGTTGATTACAGTACAAAGAAGTTTTGTGGAAAGTTTAAGCGTAATCGAATTATTATTTAAGAAATCATTTATGTCTGAAGTAGCTAGGGGCTCAACGTCTCGCGCGCGGTCTGTATAGCGCGAGTCCTAGCTGTGATTCTTAGTACAATTCACCGGCTGTAGGGATGAAAAATTATCAAGTAATCAGGTAATATAAAAAAAATTTAGGTGAAAAATAAGCTCACTTTTTCGAACTTTTACTTTTACTAATTCCACGAATTTAAGGCATTGAAAACTTTGCGGAATTATTCGCTCACTAAACGAAAGGCTGGAAGCTAGAGAAGTTCGATATGCGCCGAGCATTAGCAAAACATTGATAAAAACTTCTTTTGAATACATTTTTTAATTTCCCTTGCTCTATCAGTCGCAGGTCATTCCGAAGCGGATTTCCTGCAAATTTCATTTGAAAATTCCAAAATCTGACTGAAAGAGCACGAGTTGAAGTGAAAAACGGATTAAAATCAATTTTTCCAAAAATGTTTTTTGATTTTAATTAGAAAACTAAAAAAGCTATAACTTTTTGTCTGGAGTAAAAGAGATGCGCAGTGAAATTTCACATGTAGATAAAGCCTACAAAAATTAAAATTAGAAAATATTTTGAAGCCTCCAGGGGTCTTCCCACTCCCAGCGAAATAATTTCATGTGCCCTTATTCGATCCGGCAGCTCAACTGGCAATCTGCTGGTGAGAGATGACGCAGGGGGGACATGCCGCTTGTGATATGATATAGACCCTGTATTTTCACACCTCAATTTGTGAAAGTAATTCATTAAATTCAAACAATTTATTCGGAAACTTCTCTATCAAATCCAGAGCAATTTCAGAATAAAAATTAATTCATTGGAAGTAAATATCCTGTTGGCTATTTCGAAGCCAAGCAGACTGCTAGGTTGTCAGGGACGATATACGTGTAACGATCATGCTTCCAAAATGAGTCGATCCTCATTGTAAGATAATTACCCAGCTCGTGTGTATATAGGGTTAGTAGTTGATTAAACGCGAGATGATTGGAAGGTAACGACCGCTTAATAAGTTCGTTATGTCATTTCTTCCTTGCATAAAGGAAAGGGGAAGAAAACGAAGCAGATGGAAGAGAAGGAAGAAAACGTTGAGAGGAAAATGGGGTTATAAGGTACCAAGGGATCAAGCTCCTGCTTTCAAAGTAAGCGTATCACGGTTTCTGCAATAACGCCCAGATTAATTCGGCTATGTGCTTTTCCAAGTCAGAAATTACCCTGTAAGGCTTCCTTAATCCTTTGCTTAGTAAAAGATTTCATCCAACCCCTCGAGAATTTACTACTTGATGCTCTGAGTACAACAATTTCACTTTTTATACTTTCTTATTTCACTCTTCCAAAATTTGAATCAATTAGTGGAAAGCAGTGCCAGGTGGGTAGAAAAACTTTTGAACTCATAATATTGATAAATGATGAAAAAGTGGGGAAAGTATTGCATACCAATTGAAAGCTGAAATATTCATTTTGAAGATAGCAATGCGATAATATAAAATATATCAGCCATTTTTCCTATATTTCATACTTTTTTGATATGTTGCAATTTTATTCAGATGGTACTGTTCTAGTACGATGTGAATATTCTCATTTGAAGCCTTTACGATCAGTTTTTGAATGATATTGAGTATAAGTTCATGAAAAAATAATCCAAGACTGTTATTCAAAAACATTTTTTCATTTATAAAACTGTTATTTCCTAATATATTATAAAAATTGTAGGAGTTCTAAACTGAGTCGTATTTGATATCCAACCATGACAGGCATTGTTAACAACTATCATCGACAAAAAAACTACAAATAATTTCATTTTGATATGTTGGTAAAAGACATGAACTTGATTATTTATTTAAAAGCTGTTTGATTGGTGGCACTGATTTGTTTATGCTCGCAACCTTACGGCAGAAAAATTACTTTGATATCCAAGCCTAAATTGTCAACAATTTATTCACCTCGTACTGAATGACACTGCTCATAAACAAACAAAAAATATATTCTCGATGAAAATTGAGAGAATCAACTATTAGACAGTTTTGAAGTCAAGAGTTTGACGAATTGAAGAAACCAATGACAGAATAGTGAAAGAAATTTAATTCCTTAGAAAATGATAAACTGTCAGCGAACAAGATTTTCATCACCGTGTCAAAATAACATTTTTCAATATTTAATTTTAAAATAACAAGCAAGTAGTAAAAAGGCTGAATATGAAACTCAGTTTTAATATTGCTACTCATAAAAAAATTACTACAGAACTTTTGCTTTGAAATCCAGTCACTTTTTCCCATGATTCAGTTCGGACTGGTATCCATCTCGTAATGGTTTCCGCTACAATATTAAAGTTAATTAAAGCTCCTTAATTAACTTTTGAAATTTGCAAACGTTATATTTACAAGAGACTTTTTTGATGGGGAATAAAGTATGGGAAATAAAAATTTCTGTTGAGATGGATATAATTTTCGATCTGCATTATTCTATACGCTTACGAAATTGAGTTCAGCGAAGGGGGGTAAAGTGTTATATATATATATATATTTTTTTAAATGACATTTAAATTCTACTGCGCTATGCAATAACATGTGCAGAGAGCAATCAGTTTCCCAGGAATTATCTTTATTTCGCATGAGGGGCAATATCAGTACCAGGATTTTTTGTAATGTTAATATTGTGTCACATTGTAGGATAACTATACTTATATTTAATATAATTAAAAGATTTCGCTGCTGCCGGTGTTCCAGGAATTCTCAGGAGGTCATCCAGAGCCTCCCACGAGGGCCCCCAGAGCCGCCCACGAGGCCCTCCAGACCCTCCTACGTGGGCCTCCAGAGGCTATCACGAGGGCCCGTAGAGCCTTTCATGAGGGCCCACAGAGCCTCCTACGAAGGTCCGTAGAGCTTCCCACGAGGCCCTCCAGAGCCTCCCACAAGGCCCTCAAGGGTCTCCCCCTTTCCAGATAAAATAAAATAATTTTAAAGGGGGCCCCTTTCCAATTTTTTCATCAATTAGAATTATTTTCATGTATTTTTAACAGCAACCAGTGAAAAAATATATGAGCAATAATGTACCTAATTTTTGGGTGAGCGCATGCGAAGAGCGCTCAAGGACCTTGGCTCTCTAATATTCAATATAATAATATCGCAATATCATATAAAAATAAAATATGGATGAACTCACCACGCATTCCTCTTGGACCTTGAGGACCAACATCTCCCTTTTGACCAGGAACTCCTAAAATCATATTGATATTTTTTTTCTAAATAAATTGATGCTATAAGAATACAAATTAATTTAAATAAAGATTTGATTTAACCTTCAACATCTACAAACTAAAATTTGAAATGAGACCTGTATACACTGATTCCTCAAAATCAGGACTAAAAAATATTTCAGTTTTCTTACCCTATCATCAAAGCTCATTTTTTGGTTAAATAAACTCTGCCATTTAAAGAAATGAACGCGAAACGAAATCAATGGACAGAATGATTTGTTGAATGATTACGCTTCTCTTATGCATTATTCACAGAGTGACAGAAAACCAATAACGTTTTGAAAGTTTTTAAATGACAAAGCAGAAGTATGGATGCGATTGAGATTTCATTACTTATCCGGCCGCGGAAAATGGACTTTAGATTCCAAAAATAGAGAAAAATGTTCAAACGTTTTCCAATACATTCTGGATACATAACTCATCAATTATTTTCTACTGTTTTCAGTAGAAAAATAATACACCTTTAAATCGTACTTCAAATTTTCAACTTGTATAAAACGTTAAAATTTGTTATTATTATTGAATTTTAAATTACAACAATTTATAGAAATAAAACGGTACACATTAGGTATTTATGATTTAGATAGGCTAAAATGTCAAGGATACCTCCCCTATGATTGAAATGTATTTAATGTTTTTTTTTTTAATTCACAATTATAAATTTTGATGAATAAAATATTCAAAATGTCATTTAAACTTTTGAAAAATTGTAATTTCAAAGGAATATTATTTTCAAAAACATGTCTAGGTTCACCCAAATTCTATGAGCGTAGACCAAATATTTTCGGTGTACCTAAACACTTTGTATATTTCAACTCAATAATTGATAAACATTCCAGATTTCTCGATGTTTCCTATTCATGCAGGCAAAATACATATTATGTATTTTGCTAATATATATTATATTTGCTAATATATATTTTATTAATATATATTAAATACAAAATTCCCCGACGTTTCTTAGTTTTCCAAATTTCCTGTAATATACCGTGAAATATTTGAAAAAATTACGAAAAGAACGTATAAAAAATATAAAATACAAAATTAGTTATAAGCTCTTGCTATAACAACTTTTCAAGTTGTTTGCTATTCGTCAAATTTTATCTCAAAGTTGTAAAAACACCATCGTTAATTTTGAAATATCAAAACTTATGCGTAAGTTTTTGTTATTGAAATTAAAATTACTGGAATATTATAAAATATCGTTTTTGGCTAAGCCAAATTGTATTCTTAGTTATTTTATGAATTCTTGGTAAATAAACCAAATTATTATAAAATAACTCAACATAATATTATAAATTAATGAATGCTTTATTTGATCTAACTCAATTTTTGTGGATTAAGGCAAAAACCTTTCTGTTTTCTTTCATTACCATTTCAGCAGAAATCTTGAATTTTTCTTGAAAAATGCATGAAAGTTGAAAATAAGTAAAGTTTATCATTAAAGAGACATATATACATTCTTTTTCGTTTCGATCTGTAAAATAGAAATTCGCCTTCCTTTCAATATACCTTTTATTATTTGTAGTGGCTAGCCTGCCGGCGCCGGCAACATTGTTCGTTGCCGGCTGTTTGTTTACTCCTGGGTGTGAAGTTCTGAAAAGCGTGTAGCGATTTATTTTTATGCAGTAATTACGAATATGGCCAAGAAAAGTGCAAAGAAACACAATTTTCAATGTCGAAACTCAAAAAAACATGTTTTTGAAAAGAAAAATATTATATTTACATTTCTTTTTTAAATCGTATTCGGGCGGGAAGGCACTCCTGTGATTAGTCACAGAAATAATGTTAGTCAAACACCTACCCTTCTCCATCGGCTCGTGGGGGGCGGGAAGGAACCCCTTTGTCCGGTCACACAAATAATTATGGTCAAAACCCCTACAACTTTCCAACATTTCGTGAGGGCGGGAAGGCACCCTTGTGACTGACCACAGAAAAAATGTTGGTTAAACACCTACACTCCTCTAGCGGCTCGTGGGGGGCGGGAAGGCACCCCTTTGACCGATCGCACAAATAATGTTAGTCGAACCCCTAAAACTTTCCAACATCACGTGGGGACGGGAAGAAACCCCTGTGACTGACCAAAGAAATAATGTCGGTTAAACTCCTACCCTTTTCCCGCATCTCGTGGGGTCGGAAAGGCACCCCTGTAACTGGTCACAAAAATAATTTTAGTCAAACCCCTTCCCTTTCCCAACGTCTCGTGTGGGCGGGAAGGCACCCGTGTGACTTGTCACAGAAATAATGTTGGTCAAACCCTTTCCAACGTCTCGCGGGGGCGGAAATGGATCCCCGTAACTGGTCACGGAAATAATTTTGGTGAAACCCGTACCCTTTTCCGAAGTCTCGTGGGGGCGGGAAGGGGCCCTTCTGACTGGTCACAGAAATAATGTTGGTCAAACTCCCACCCCTTTCCAACGTCTACGCTCACCGTATTTTCATGAAGTGAAAGTGCAAACAGATTATTTTTCTTTTTGCAAACATGATCTTGATCAGTTTTGACCTTGAGAATTATATTTTCAGGTATTTTCATGATTGTAAACGTAATTCGCTTTTATTTCGTATTTCGCTTTTTGTGAAAAACAGCCGGCAACATTGTTGGTTGCCGGCGCCAGTAACGTCGTCCGTTGCCGGCGCCGGCTGTGTAGACTCCAACTTTATTATTTCCCAAAATTTGAACGCAAAATATTAACTAATTTCGACAAAATCTTAAAGAAAATAAAATTCTCCGTTTGATCATACGTGACTTATGTTCAAAGACAAAATATATAGTACATACACTGGAAAGCTTCCAGTGAATCATTTGCATCGTTATCGTTTTTTTTACCTCAGTTGAAAATGTAGGTCCCTCATTACTCGTTTTTAATTACAACTTTGTATCAAACTTTTGCAATGTTTCTTGAGTACCTTTAATGTATGAATACAAACTTCAAAATATATACCCGCTTCGAGTATAAGTTTGCAAGATTGAACGAACTTACCTGAAGTGAAGTTCAATCTAAATATTGTGAGCTGCCTCGTCCGAACATATCAATTATGTAGTAATGCCATTACTGATCGCTCCACCACAGTCATTTTGAATCTTTCATGTTCAAGGATTTTTCGCGTCTTTTCTACACTTTGCGCCTCCATGTATCTCCTCCAGCAGGCCCACTTTCGCCATTACATTTTAAAGCACCCTTATTAAATTTCAATATTTTAGGGATTTTTTGGGAAGGTGGGATTGATCTATTCGGACGAGGCAGCTGACACAATTTAGATTGAACTTCACTTCAGGTAAGTTCGTTCAATCTTACAGTTGTATTTTGCTGCCTCGTCCTTAGGATCAATTGTGTAGATGTTGAGAGTATTCGTGATTGAGTAGACTTTTGCTATTCATAAATGCAAGTGAATATATATTTTCTTCGAAAAATACATAATTAAGTTGCACGATGCTGTAAAGCTCATTTAAAAAAAGGGTTTAGTTTGAGATTGTATCATTCAAAATGACTGAAGCAAAGTTGTTTTCTTGAGCGATTGGTCTCTTTTAGAAGGTTGCAAACGTCGAAGAATTTTTGCTTCATCCTGCTGCTTGGCGAATGACTTCGATGTTTACTCCACCTCTAGCTGCTGCCGAAGTAGAGACATTCTTGTGCTGTGAGCTGAGAATTGGTTAGTGTTTAAGCCCTTCTTTTAGAGTTTGCCTAATCCAGCGGATGATCGACTGAGAGGTTGCCTTATGGTGCGGTTTCTTAAATGTTATGAAGAGCTTCGTACATGATCCTCGTAGGTTTCTTGGATATGAGCTGTCAACACAGATGCTGCGCACAGCTTAGGGTTATCTTTGAAAAATGGTACGTTCAGTACCGGTTCAATTCTGTTTAGTCCTTAAGTTTTAATTCTTCCAGGTATTTTTATTTGGACCAGCTTCTCTGAAGAAGTGATATTCTCTAGTTCAATTTTGGAGAATGTTTGGACTCTCTGTGCCATTATTAACTCTCGAAGGGTCACCGCTTTTAGTGAGGCTCTCTAGCGTTATTGTTTCATTACGATGCAAGGTTGATAAGTGCTGGAGTAGTACTTTAGAATCCCATGTAGACCAGTATCTCGGTTTTTGTGGTTTTAGATTTGATACTCCTTTCAAAAATCTGGATAATTGAATATTATCCTTCAACTCGTTTTCCATTATATAGGAGATCGGTGATCGGTAGCCATTTAGAGTGATGCATGACACTGTGTGGTCCAGTACCTCTGTGAAGAACTGCAATATCATTATTGTTGGACTGTTAAAGAGCGGAGTCTTATTCCTTTTGTAGAACTCCTACCACAGCTGTATGCATTTGCTATTCTGGTTGATTGTACTTTCCTTTATAGACAGGTTTATCGCGTTTTTTGATTCCGGTGATAGTCCTGTCGCTATGAAAGATTCCCGGTTAATCTCGCCGCAACCAGGAAAAGTTTCCTCGAAAGCGAGTGTACATTTCTGAAAGGACATTGAAGTAATGATTTATTGGGTTTGAAAGAAAGTGGCTTTGATACCATTAGGGATTCAAAAATTGGGTACCAATGTTGTGTAGGCCAGATCGGTACTACCACCGCACCTTCTGTCCTGTTGTTTGAATTCCTTGTAATACTTGTAAAATTAGACAAAATAAGAGAAAAACATAAAAGAAGCAATCGGATCAGCGTATCGTGAAAGCGTCTACCACAACAAAGTCGGGATCTCTGTGCCAAGCAACGTATTTCTGTCATTTTTTATTAGCTCTCGACGCAAATAAATGAATTTCAAATGTCCCAAACGTCTCAGTGATTTTATCGAATGCCCAGTCTGCTAAGGCCCGTTCAGTCTCTTGGGGCAGAATTCTTAACTGCACATTAGCTTCTCCATTTTCTTTCGATGTTATGTATGATGCGTGAATCCATATTTGCCACTGTTCGCACCATTTCCATATGTTTCTGGCGATTTGGGTTAGTTCAGGGTACTAAATCCCACCAAGCCTGTTGACATAAGATATAGTCGTGATGTTGTCCATACGAAGCAGGATTTCACAGCCTCGAAGGTCCATAGCCAAGCATTTCAATCCATAATATACTGTTTTCAGCTCAAGATATTTTATGTGGTGATTCCGCTCCTCCTTAACCCACCAGTCATGAGCTTTTTCTGTCTGAGCAGCAGCTTCAGCCTGTAAGGGATGCATCTGTAATGCGCACTTATAGCGACACCTAGTTGGTTTTGTGACACAACCTGTTATTGGTCTCTTTTAATACCAGAGTCTCCTATGAAGCACTTGACTTCAGGATTTGCTCCAGGAGCTGTCATCATGGAACAATTTTCTGCCGCTGGATGCTTATCAATTAGTTCGTTCCGCTGCTCCTTTGCCAGACCTGCTTGCATGATCTTTGTTCACAGCTGAGCCAGTGTATTATTAATGGACTCCTTCATTAGAGCCCCACTAAACGGGCCTTCGTCTAGTAGATCTAGCAGCAACTTTTCTTTATCTGCCTCAGCATTTGCCGGCATTTCTTCGGCCTTTCTAACCGGCCGTGGGTTTTCGGCGTCTGCGTTACCTTCTTTGCCGCGCGCCTCTAATGCTTCCCCACCGGGTGAAACCTCTTCTACTGAAGTGGATTTTTGGCGACCTTCTGTGTCACTAGCTGGGGTTTCATCACGACTCGATGCACCTCTAGGATTACGTTCTAGGTCGTGTGAGTGTGGGGAAACCAATCTACAGGACGTCCCTCGAGGGTGACGCTCATAGCAGTAGTCGCAATGACTGTCGTAGCTGCGAGACCTTGAACGTCGATGACCATAATCCAGATGACGATCAACACTCCAGCTGCGAAATCGTCTAGATCTCTTGTGCTTACGACGCAAGTAATACCGCTATCCTTGCTAGAAGCCGATGATGACGATGGCGTTGGTTCTCGTCTCCGGCGCTTCCTTCTTTCCTGTTTCTTGATTTTTTGCTCTAACTTATCAATTTCTCGTAAGAGATTGTCCTCTGCCTCGTATTTCCTTTTCCTTCTTCTTCTATGAACACTTTCTGAGGAACTCATTTTTTGAAGCCCTCAACCTTTTACTATTATTTCGCACTGGCGAAGTGTCGTGGAACGCATAGAGCAACATAGTGGTGAGAGCGGGTCTGCCAGAGGAGATACATGGAAGCGCAAAGTGTAGAAAGGGCGCGAAAAATTCTTGAACTTGAAGGATTTAAAATAACTGTGGTGGAACGGTTAGTAATGGCATTAATATATAATTGATCTTGAGGACGAGGCAGCGAAATACAATATAGTATATTGCATGTCAAGTGTGAACTGACGGCTTTTTTTGAAACGATCGCAATGTTTTTGTAACGAGTTTTAAAAAAGCATTCACAGGAATTACGCACGATACTTTTCAAACCAAAATCATAAATGGCGTGATCTCATTTTCTCCATGGGCCCCCGAAAGAAGAAAGACATTTCAAAAGCACTCAAATGTATTTTTTGTAGGCTGGGAGATGAAAAACTAGTAAAAATACTTTTGCCCCTGTAAAAACAAACTGACATCATGAGGCACAAATCGGAAAATTGTAATTTCCGATTGAGATTTTTTCATGAACTTGAATCGTACTTTTTAGTTTCGAGTAGGTAGACCATTTGGCCCATGGTATGTACTTCTGCATAAGTTCCTTGGAATATATTTTTGAGCAGTTCTCCGAGGTGATAGCTTTAGTTGCCGTTTTCCATCCCACGAACTTTTGATATGCTTCCTCGTACACATCCTTCGATTGTTTCGGTAACAAATCACCACAGATTTCTTCAGCTTTTGCACGCATTTCCGGTGGCGCGCATTTCAATTCATCATCACTTGACATTTTTCTACGCTGAACATTGACAGCTGAGAGATTACAATCATTACTGGAGCTGCGAATGCGATGGCCCTACTGCATTTTTGCTTAAACGAGCGTGAATGAGACAACAAAGTATAATGTGTAAGTAAAAGAGAGGGAAATACTTTGGTAAAATCCATTGAATATAGAGGGCGATAGGAGCACGCTACATTTTTCGTTGAAAACATCGACTCGCCAATCCGTATGAATTTCTCTTTCTATCTTTGTCAACCACGGTTTTCCGCAAGCGTTACAAAAATACGGAGACACGCATAAATCGAGCTCTTTTTTTAACTCTGACGTCACACCGTCCTTATTGAGCCCTCATTTTTGACTCACCCAAGCACCGCCAGATACCGCACAAAACGCGCACTTTTGCATTTGCCTCTGGAGGCATGAAAACACGCTATATTTATGATTGTATTCAGTTCTTATGATTGAAATTGGAAATAATGAAAGGGTTTTACTATTCGGGGAATTTACGATGTCAAGCCTCGAGGAATAAATTATCGATAGTAACGATGCATTAAATTCCATTCAGTAAAATATGAATAAAAACCAGTTTCGAAGGGAAAGTGTTATACTATTACTAATTTCAGCAACATTCTAATTTGTTTTTCTATTGCCTGCATACAAAAAACCTTTTTTATTTTTTAACCAATATTTTTCAATTTTAAATTATTTATTTAAATGCTTACATAGAAAAAAGTATTGTTTTTGTTGCGGCTAAATTTCGTTTCACCTTAAGCTAAGTCCGTTTCTAGCCTTAAAGATAAATTCAAGCCCATTTTTTGTCTCAAAAGAAGAACGAAAGCCAATTATTTGACCTAAAACAAAGCCTCTTTGTCTTAAAACAAGATCGAGTTTCTAAATTCAGAGCTTTTCTTTTGTGTAGCCCATAATCAGTCAGCAAGAATTGCCTATATATAAGAAAAGATATACTGTTTTTCATTTTGTACAAAATCTTAATTGAATGAAGAAAAGCAAACAAAGTTTTTTACATCTACAGCAGGGTGTCCAGTGTACGGAAGAAGCTCAAAAGATGAGAAATGTACGAGAAATTTATTGGTGCGGGAAATGTACAGGATTTTGTTTTTTAAGCGGAAATTTTGATATGTTTTATACGCGAAGAAGAGAAGTATTGAAAAAGTACGAAATTTATGAAGATGTTGTCTGAGAAAATTATATATTGAGGCGGATTTTTGTTGAAAAGAGTTCGCTAAAAAACATTTGGTATGCCTATAGAGAATAAAAAATGTAAAACAGCAAATTTTCAGAATGTAGAGACAAAAAAATATATTTATCTAGCTCAGCTCACAAAGATATTTTGGTCATCTAAGGGTTTTCTACATATCACACGCTAGAATAAATTGACAAGTCTAAGCAAACCAAAAACAGAAAGAAAAAATTTTTTCCATAAAGTTATTTTTATGGGTTTTGAACACTTTTTTTGCTATAAGCTTTAAAAGTTTCTTTAATACTTTGGAACTTCTTACTCATGAAAGAAAAACATTAGAAGAAAAAGTTAAAAATTGAATAAATGAAAAAAACACTAAATTTTGTATTCCTCATTTCAGTTATCTTTTTGTAGCTAATATTAAACAATATTTCGAACATCCATATTAGGGTGGTGCTTAAAAATTAAATTCTCCAAAACGATACCCTTCAATTCTTTCCTCTTAGTGACAGAAACTCACTGTAAATTATTAGCAATTTTTTGAAAAAGCATCACTGGTGCCGAAAAGTTTTTGAAACTTTCGAAAATTTGAAATTTCTGAAATTTATTCTATAGGTGCAAGAATTATAGAAATTTTTTATTTGTGTACTGCTTTAGGTAGCGAGTAAGAATACCAAATTGGAAATGATGACAAAAATTCCTGCCGAATACAGGACTTCTTTTCGAATGAGGAAAAAATGACTCTTTTGTATTCGACTAAATTAGAATTTATTTTTGGAAAGTTGGCAAATGTTTTACATGAAACTTATTCAATTTAAATTAGAGTAACACGCGATCATTTTATATTTTCTAGTAAAATTTTTTTTACTCTTAATTTCGTGAATTTTGCCGTTTTTAGTGATTCTCAAACTGTTATTAGTAAGCAAAAATATAACAAAATCATAGTTTGTTATTCTAATTTAAACTGAATAGGTTTCAGGTAAAACATTTCTCAAATTTTTGAAAATTAATGTTAATCTAGTCGAATCCAAAAAAAAAATTTTCTTCATTAAAAAAGAATTCTTGTATTCAACTGGAATTTTTTTGATGATTTTCAATTTTGTATTCTCACTTGCTACCTAAACCACTCCACAAAAATAATTTCTATACAGTTTTTGCACTCATAGAATAAATTTTCAAAACGAAAAAATTTTGAAGGTTTTAAAAACTTTCTAGCGCCACTAAAACTTTTTTGAAAATTTGAAAACTTGGTTGACATTTTATTTTCTTTCTTGACTGGAAAATCTTTCTTGGTTGAAAATTCAACTCTTACGTTGAAAATTCGTCCTTTTCATTTTAAAATTCATCTATTTTGGTAGAATTTTAATTTTTTTTTGGGTAAAAATGGAACTGTATGGTTAAAAATTAATTGATTTTTGTTGAGAATTCAACTACTTTGTTGAAAATTCGTCTTTTTGGTAGAATTCAACTGTTTTTTGTTTAAAATTGAAATCTTCTCTAGTTGAAATATCAACTATTATACTTTTGGTTGAGAATTCATCTTTTTTGTTGATAATTTAACTAATTGGTTGAAAGTTAAACTACTTTGTCAAAAGTTTATCTTTTTTAGTTAAAAACTCATGTATTTGGTTGAAAATTCATCTTTTTCTCGTTTTTACACTCCATTTGCAAGCTAAATTATTAGAACCCAATAAGAAAATCCAACTTTTGTTGGTTGAAAGTTAATTCTTCAAATATTTTTGACTGAAAAGTCTACTCTTATATTTTTGGTTAAGAATTCATCTTTTTTGTTCAAAAATTTTATTATTTGATTGAAAATTTCCTTTTTTTGTTGAAAAGTTATCTTTTGTGAGTAAAAATTTATCCACTTTGGTTGCGAATTCAACTATTTTGTTAAATTTCCGACATTTTTGATTGAATTAAACCGTTTTTGATTCTAAATTAAAATTTTTTTCTGTTAAAATATTCTTTTTTACATTTTTTGTTGAGAATTCAACGTTTTCATTTGAAAATTTGTCTATTTTTAAATTAACTTTTTTGACTGAAAATTTAACTATTTTATTTTTTGTTGAAAATTGATCTTTTTTGATTTAAAATTCATATAAATGTTGCAGAAAATTCATCTTTTTCTCGTTTTTCCACTAAAATACGAGTTGAAACAATATAACTCAATAAGAAAATCCAACTTTGTTTGGATGCAAGTTGGCTCTTTAATTATTTTTGGTTGAGAATTCATCTTTTTGGTTGAAGACTATAATATTTGGTTGAAAACTTACTGTTTTTTGTTGAAAAGTCATCCTTTTCGGTTAAAAATTCATCCACCTTGGTTGAGGATTCAACTATTTTGTTGAAAGTTCGCATTTTTGGTTGAATCAAACTGCTTTCATTTAAAATTACAACCTTTCTTGGTTGAAATATCCACTATTGGATTTTTTGTTGGGAATTCATCTTGTTCAGTTATAAATTCGTCTTTTTTAACAGAAAATGCTAATATGAAGTAAATATAACTATTGAAGTTGAAGTTGAAAATCTTTTTCGGGTAAAATATCCACTTTTACATTTTTCGTTGAGAATTCACAATTTAATATGAAAATTCGTTTATTTTCAAATTAACTATTTGGAGTAAAAATTTAGCTACTCCATTTACTGTTGAAAATTTATCTTTTTCAGTTGAAAATTCATGTATTTTGTTAAAATTCATCTTTTCATTGCTTTTCCGAACAAATGCTAATTGAATTAATAAAACCCAATAAGAAAATCCAAATTTTTTAGGTTGAAAGCTCATTCTTTAAATGTTTTTGGTCAAGAATTCATCTCTTTCGATAAAAAATTTCATTATTTGGCTGAACATTTACTTTTTTGGTCAAAAAGTCATCCTTTTTGGTTAAAAATCCATCCGCCTTGGTTGACGACTCGCTTCGTTGAAAATTCGTCTTTTTTGATAGAAAATGCTGATATGGCGTAAATTTGACTATTGAATATGATCTTAATTAAAAAGTCATTTCTTTACTTGAAAATTTAATTTTTTCTAAAAATCGTTTTCCTTTAGTTGAAAATCAATTTCTTTATGTGAAAGTTTAAATATTTCATTTTTTGTTGGAATTATGAATTTTTTAGATGAGAATTCAATTATTTGGTTGAAAATTCATGTATTTTGTTGGAAATTAATCTTTTTGCGTGAAAATTCATCCATTTTAGCTGAGGTTCGGAATATTTTTAATCTCTCTTTTTCTGTCGAATCCACCTGCTTTTGATTCAAAATTGAAATAGTTTTTGGTTGAAAATTCATCTTTTTGGCTGAAAATTCATTTTTTAACTGAAAATGTAACAATTCTATTTTTGGTTGTAAATGTATCTTCTTTAGTTGAGAATTCAACTATTTTGTTAAAAAAATTCAACTATGTCGTTGAAAGGAGACTACTTTTTCAAAAATTTATATTTTCAAATTGAAAATTCAACTGTTTCGTAGAAAATTCGTCTTTTTGGTTTGAGAATTCATCTCTTTTTGTAGAATTTTGACCTTTTTTGGTTAAATATGCAAACAGTTTGGTTGAAAATAAACCTGTATCGGTTGAGGATTCAATTATTTTGTTAAAAAAATATCTTTGTGGGTTAAAAATTGAACTATTTGATCGAAAATTCATGTACTTTGTTAAAAATTCATCTTTTCGGTTGGAAATTGAACTACTTGATTGAACGCTAAACTAAATCGTCGGTCATAACTATCCTACGACTTTCAATAGAAATTATAACAACTGCCACTCGACAAAAATGCATGAAATTGTATAAAAATTAATTTTGGATCCAAAAAAGTGGATAATTTTGATCTGAAGTTGTTAATCAAAATGATATGAAATGGTTTGATATCACGGAGCTTACTGCGTATTGCACATTTCGAAAACAGTTCACCAATGACAAAAAAATTCTAGAATCACATTGATATGTTAACTTATTGTATCTTTTTCTGTTTCGCTGGAAAAAATTTAACTTCACCACCCACTTGGAAAGTATCTGCAACAAAACCCGTCAGTTATTTCTGTGCTATATTGAAGCCTTAGTTTGAAATTTAAAATTTCTTAAATAAACTTTTCTTCAAGAGGTCATTACACCCATTGTATAAGAATTTGCGAAGAATTTACAGCAGACACGAGATATGTAAAGTAAATGGAGTACTAGAGCGGCAGTTATTGCCTCGGGGTGTTCAAATACACCTTCTGCGTGTCAGAAACAGATTTTTCAGTGTGAAAGAACAGAGTTTCAACGTCTTTTTCCGAGTCACAATGGCATTATATCTTGGATGCAGAGCCACACATAGATTTTTC
The DNA here is from genome assembly GCA_032362435.1 of Melikaiella ostensackeni. Classification (NCBI taxonomy): domain Eukaryota; kingdom Metazoa; phylum Arthropoda; class Insecta; order Hymenoptera; family Cynipidae; genus Melikaiella; species Melikaiella ostensackeni. The sequence continues at coordinate 13,587,323 of JAUMHM010000050.1, read as the reverse complement.
AGATGAAAAGATACGTCTACGCGGCAATGGCACACACGTCAAATTCATTTCACCGTATCTAAAGAAATTTATGTCAGTCCGTTCTCCGATGTCGATACCGAAGGATAAATCATATTTGCAGGAGGGCACAGATCCCGAGGAGGGAATCCCTCGCTTAACCGAATATCTTATGCAGTGAGGGAATAAAAAAGAGAGAAATCAAATTCGTTTCGAACATGAGAGTAACCTGGAAAATCCCTGTCCTCCATGCCATATGAATTTTATTCCCTATGATGTAAATCTGCAGAGTCGATTACGCCCGAGAAATGTATGTAGAACATATTTAAATCAATGAAGTATGTACTGAGGATTCCTTTGTAAACGACTCGAGTGCATTCGTAGACCGCACATACCCCAGTTCTCGCCACTGACAAGAATTAATGAAGCGTTTGAAGAACGATGTTCTCAATGTTGATCGATAAAAAGATTCTTCTGTGGTTGTATGATCTGATAGATACACAGATTTATTCGTTTTTGAAAACGCTTCTACTCAGTAAAGTAGAAACGTTTTGGCTCAAAGAAGAATTTATTTCATATGGAGATATATTTTCTTTTCAAGTCATACATTATAGCAGTTGAACACAGAAAAAAAAGTTGACTGTCTCACAGAATTTCCTGTTTGAGTTATGAAAACCGATTCCATATGAAGGCATCATGGAACCGCAGAAATCTCCTCGACAAAAAATGTGAAAATTGATATTTTAAATATGTCCGAAATTGATGTTTTATGAAAACTGTTTCTTTTCGTGAGCAATCTGAATTGCTCAGATTGAAAAAATGAATACTAATACTGGGATTAAAAAATATATATAATTTCACAAAATTTGTTATAAACAAGCTTTTATTGAAATGTACTAAAAATAAATAAAACCATTCCCTCTGAGAAGGGGGATTGTGGTATGAGTAATAATAATATATTAATTAAAATGTGACTGAAAATAAAATCATGGGGCGCATATATTAAACATCACGTTTGTAGGAAAAAAACATTTCAAATCAGGTAGGTTCTATACTTCAAGTCGCAGAATCTCTCAGAGACGAAATAAGAGTATGTTGTTTTTTAGAGGAAATTAGGCGACACGTTTTTCTTTTTTTTCTTTATTTTGTTTATACTCTCTGCCTTTTACGGATTTGAGAGTCTCTACAGAAAAATTACGTGTTTTCTCATTAACAATCCTTATATACTACCTTACCAACTATTTCTTACATATCGTCTTAAACATTATTCTTACTCCTATAGACTCCTATTCCGCAACACTATGCCCTTACTCTCCTTCTTTATGAGACATCTTTTGGCTTTCCCTAGCCCGTGCAACCAACACTCTCTCTCTCTCTCTCTCTCTCTCTCTCTCTGTCTCTCTCTCTTTCTTAAGACCCATTTGGTTGTGTGGCATACTTTCCTTTTTTCCACCTGTTTTTCCAGCCTCTTCCCAAGCACTTCCACGTAAATTTTATAGCCCACTGATATGAGTGTTACACCTCTTTATTCATCTACCTTTTCTTTCTCTCCTTTCTTAATCAACGGCACCATCAGCCCTGTCTTCCATTCCTCCGGCTACACTTCGCCTCTCCAAACCTTATTACAAATCCTTCACATCCATTCCTTCACCCTTTCTCCACCATATTTTCGTGCTTCATTCTTCAAACCATCCTTACCTATTGCCTTGTTTCTTTCCAACCTTGCAATTGTCTCATTCACCTCTTTCCTACTCATCTCGTTTTCGCTGTCCGCGTCCTCGCTACCACCTCTCTTCCTTCACTCTTTACTCCATTTTCCACGGCCCCTCACAGTCTTTTGAAATACTTAGTCCACTCTTTCATCCTGATTTCCTCATTTATGCCCTTCCGAACCTCCTATTTCCCTGTTCATCACTTGCTATTTCCTTCCTTCCTTTACCACTTTATTTTACTTCCTTCCTTTACCCTTACATTACTTTCTTCACCTCTTTCATGTAAATTTTCTCATCCCTCTGTCTTTTTCACTCATAATTCTCTCATGAACTCTTGTTCTCCTCTTGAGCTCCCATTTCTTCATTTACCGTCTCCTCATTTTCTCACAATATCCTTCATCCTGTCTTTACTTACCCTGCATTCATCGACCCACAAACCTTTCCTACTCTCCTTTTAATCTCCTATCGGTCTCAACTTTTCGCTTACCTAATAAACCACTTTTTTAAATTTTCTAGCAGCGTACCTACTCCTTTCTCTTCAATACTCCCTACCTCCTCGTTTTCCATTTCTTCCCCAAGTTCTCTTAACTTATTCTCCCCCCAACTGCCCATTCTCAAGTTTCTTTTCCCCGCTCCTTCCTTCTTCACCCTACCGTGCTTTGGTCCTCCACATCCCAATGATGCTATCACCTGAAAGTGCTTGAAGCCTATCTCACTGCTCACTTCCATTCTGACCATCAGCTTCCTAATTCTTCCTTCTGCCAGAATGTAATCTAAGGTACCTGGACCCAATATAGCCTAGTATCCAGTATCGCCTTATCACGTTATTTCTATAACTACGTCAAAAATTTGACACGTGGTGCCATCAATATGTCGGTGCCGTTAAACCGAAACGGTTAGTTTCATCATACGTCATCGCAAGTGCCGTGGTTACTTTTGAAGGATGATTTTGGCGCACGTGCTTTGTTGACGATGTCTTTTATGATTTCGTGCGACTAAGTTTAAGCTTATAATGATTATTTGAAATAGATTGTTAAAATTCATTTTATACCTGTAGATAACGTGTTTTTTTTTTTCAATCAATAGACTCACATTTTTCTATCCTTCTCCTGAAAGCTTGTTTCTAAAAAAAATATACTGCAATATAAGGAGAACCCAATATGGCCTATAAGCCATACAGTAAGCCATATTGGGTACACAGTGATTTCAAACTTCCAAAAGACTGACAGTGGATATAAGTACATTGAAAGTCCCATATAAGTCCGACTCTGGTTCTTGCCTGAAATCGCCTTGGACATATAGCGGACCGACTCCAATGTCAACAATCAGGCCCGTATGAACCATTTCTATGTGATTTTCGGTTGCAGTAAGAAATAATTATTAAATTTCTTCAAATGTTTGTTCGTTTTGAAGGATAAACGCTACCTCTTGTTTTCCTGCGACATTTTTGTAACACATGACGTAAACGCTGAAAGCGAATTAAGCGAAGTGAGGACCGTGTGAACTGATGGAATTATGCGCTTGCGTGGCACCGTCCGCACTGTTAGTGCGGTACTGGACGAGTATGCTGGCTTTAGAGTTCCGCTGTCTGCACACCTTGCACCCCTGATCCTCGAACGAAATTCTCGGAGTAAAATATTGCGGACTGACTTACTAGGGACTTGCAGTGTATATATTTAGGGTCAACTAAAGCGAGAAAGAAGCTTTTTTATGGCGAAAATGCGACATAAAGTCATCAATTTCCCTTCATTTTTATTCCTAATAAAAGAAGCCATATTGGGTATATGGGTTATCCAATATAGCCTAAATGAACTTTTCTGATTTTGCTCTTATTTTTGACTTCATTAATAAAAATTTGCCTAAATTTTGGTGTTTTTATTACCAAAAACATTGACTTTTCACATGCATTAATTGAAAGCAAAACTTCTTCACATTAACACTAATCAAAGAAGTATAAACTTTAGGTAGGCTATTTTGGGTCCAGGTACCTTATTACGATGTCCACTTTACCTGTGAACATCATTTCCCAATCTTCATCCCCCTTGGTATTGATGTTTCAAATAAACCATCTCGAATTAGGCGACACATGTTTTTTCGATTTGAGAATAAAAAATATTCCACGAAGTTACGAATATTTGAATTTTCACGTCTAATTAAAAAAAAAACACAAATTTTTCTTCAAACTTCTATAGTGTTTGACCTCATTCAGATATTTCCAGTTTTTTTTAATTCTGGTGAATGTTATCATCTTTTTTCAAAATCCGTCCGAAAATTTAAAAAAAAGTTTAAAATTAATAAATTGATATTTTTATTCCTGAATTTGAATTTTGAATTCGATTAAACGATTGTAAGACATTTTAAAAGATTCCAAAGTATATCCACGGATTTTAGAGGATTTCAAGCGATTTACCGGAATTTCAAAGTATTTCCGAATATTTCAAAGGATTTCAAGGGATTTTCAATCAGTATTTCACTCGTAATTTTTATCTTATGCAAAACGCAAGCCATTTAATTCACGGGATGATTTTAAAAGATTGTAAGACACTTTAAAAAAGATTCCAAAGTGTATCCACGGATTTTAGAGGATTTCAAGCGATTTACCGGAATTTCAAAGTATTTCCGAATATTTCAAAGGATTTCAAG
>JAUMHM010000050.1:13565714-13579821 GCA_032362435.1 Melikaiella ostensackeni | reverse complement strand
ATTCATGTGTATTCCAAACTTCAATATTGGATATCTCAAAGGAAAAAAATGATTTTTGAGCACACTAAAGCGCATTTCAAAGGGCAGGGCTTGTACTTTAAGATGCTGGTAGCAATTTTTACAATAAAAGTTAAAATCTTCATGCTACGTAACCTCAAATATAGGCAAACACGACGATTTTCGCACTTTTTAGCTTAGGATCACTCGAAAACCTGACGTGATGGAGCAATTCTGAGACCAGATTCTTGTTCAGCGCACCAAAAACTTTCGGAAAACGAGCAAACTTGAAAACAATGAAATTCTCGAAGCATTCAAGAGTCAGGATGTTCATTACAATTGAAAAACATTTAAGTCTAAGTACGTCGAAGTCCTTAAAAGACCTCTCGTACTTATGTGCATTTGAATCAACAGCAGCAAAGGGACTTTTGTCTCCAGAGTAATTCACCCCCGAACCACACATTTCCATTTGCAAGTTCTCACGACCAGGGCTCCTCGTGCTCTTTAAAGTTTAGCAGTTTATGTCGCAATTACAAGGAACTGAATAGTTAGTAGTTTAACTGCCGTTTAATGCAGATGATCGTCTCCAATCCCATTATGAAGACCGGAAAGAAACGAAATTACTTACTTAGTAACGCTAAGAGAAAATCACCATCTCTCTTCCCCGAGATTTTTAAGGAAATTTGAACTCCACTTTCGTAACAAAGATACTGATTGCAAACATTACTTACTAAGAATACTTTAAATCTTTCCATTGAAAAAAAAATATATTCGAAAGTTACTGAAAATACAACCACCAAAAGGATCTACGATGCCAAAAGTTCCGCCAAGTAGAAATTTATCAATACAATCAACATAGTTTGTGAAATCAAAGTTTTCCAAGTAATTTTGAAAGATATGTAAAGGACCCCGCACAGAATGTGTGGAAAAGGCCTTTCGATCGAAGTTGGGTCAAGCTCGGTTTTCTGATACTTTAGGTGATGCTCATCAAAAGTTGTAATGAGACAATTCCACCGAAAGACTATTTCCATACATTTTGTGCGGAGTCCTTTGAAAATTAATTGAATAGAAAAAATGACAGAAATTTTGAGAATGCGTCAAAAAGAAAAAAAAGGTTGGCGAGATTTTCTCTTTTTTCACTAATAATAATTATCTCACTGAGTCTTCATTCTTTTTCTTTTGATACATTTTTAAAATTTCTGTAATTTTTTCTATTTAATCAATTTTCAAAGGACCCCACACAAAATGTGTGGAAAAAGCCTTTCGGTAAAAGTTGGGTCAAGTTCGGTTTTCTAATTCTTCAGGTGATGCTTATCAAAAGTCGTAACGACACAATTTCACCGAAAGATTTTTTGTATACATTTTGTGCGGGGTCCTTTGAAAATTTATTAAATAGAAAAAAATACAGAAACTATGAGAATGTATCAGAAAGACAAAAAAAATGTTAACTTACCGAGATTTTCTCTTTTCTGATTCATAATAATAACCTTACCAAGTTAACGTTTCTTTTTCTTTTGATAAATTTTTTAATTTTCTGTAATTTTTTCTATTTAATCAATTTTCAAAGGACCCCGCACAAAATGTGTGGAAAAAGACTTTCGGTGAAATTGTCTCATTACGAAATTTGATGAGCATCACCTAAAGCATCAGAAAACCGAACCTGACTCAACTTTAACCAGAAGGCTTTTTCCATACATTTTGTGTGGGGTCCTTTGAAAACTGAATAAATAGAAGAAATTACATAAATTTTGAAAATGTGTCAAAAGGAAAACAATTGAAAACTTAGCAAGATTTTCTCTATTTTCAATCATAATAATCTCGCCAAGTTTTCATTTTTTTCTACTTTTGATACATTTTCGAACTTTTTGAAATTTGTTCTACTTAATCAATTTGCAAAGGACACCGCAAAAAATGTGTGAAAAATGCCTTTTGGTCAAAGTTGGATCAAGTTCGGTCTTCTGATGCTTCAGGTGATACTTTTCAAAAGTCGCGATGAGACACTTTCACTGAAAGACTTTTCCCATACATTTCGTACGGAGTCCTTCAGAAGTTGAATAAATAGAAAAAATTACAGAAATTTTGAGAATGAATCAAAGGGAAAAAAATTGAAAACTTAGCGAGATATCCTTTTTTTTGATAATAATAATAACCTCGCCAAATTTACATTTTCTTCTCCTTTTGATACATTTTCAAAATTTCTGTAATTTCTTTCCATTTAGTCAATTTCTGAGATGACCTCGCACAAAATGTATGGAAAAAGCCTTTTGGTCAATGTTGGGTCAAGTCCGGTCTTCTGATGTTTCAGGTGATGCTTCTCAAAAGTCGTAATGAGTCACTTCCACCGAAAGACTTTTCCCATACATTTTGTGCGGAGTCCTTCGAAAATTGAATACATAGAAAATATTATAAAAATTTTGAGAATGAATCAAAAGGAAAAAAATTGAAAGCTTGGCGAGATCTTTTCTTTTTTCAATAATAATAATATTCTTGTCAAACTTTAATTTTTTGCTCCTTTTGATACATTTTAAAAATTTCTATAATTTTTTTTTATTTAATCAATTTGTCAAATGCCCCCGTACAAAATGTGTGGAAGAAGCCCTTCGGTCAAAGTTAGTTCAAGTTCGATTTTCTGATGCTTCAGATGATGCTTATCAAAAGTCGTAATGAGACAATTTCACCGAAAGTATTTTTCCATACTTTTTGTGTGGGGTCCTTTGAAAATTGATTAGATAGAAGAAATTATAAAAATTTTGAGAATGTATCGAAAGGAAAAAAATGAAAACGTTGGATCAAGTTTGGATTCCTGATGCTTCAGGTGATGTTTGTCAAAAAAAGTGATGATACAATTTCACCGAAAGGCTTTTCTCATACATTCTGTGCGGGGTCCAAGCTTCAGAGAGCTTCGGAGATGACCGGAGGCTTCGGAGATGATCAAGCTTCGGAGTTGACCGCAGGCTTGGCAGATAACTGCAGGCTTTGGAGATGACCAAGCTTTGGAGACAAGCGCAGTCTTCGGAGATAACCGCAGGCTTTGGAAATGACCACGTTCCGAAAATGACCGTAGGCTTCGGAGATGACCAAACTTCGGAGTTGACCGCAGGCTTGGCAGATAACTGCAGGCTTTGGAGATGACCAAGCCTTGGAGACAAGCGCAGTCTTCGGAGATAACCGCAGGATTTGGAAATGACCACGTTCCGAAAATGACCGTAGGCTTCGGAGATGACCAAACTTCGGCGTTGACCGCAGGCTTTGGAGATGACCAAACTTCCATGTTGACCACAGGCTTCGGAGATAATCGCAGGCTTTGGAGATAACCGCAGGCTTCGGAGATGACCAAACTTGCATGTTGACCACAGGCTTCGGAGATAATCGCAGGTTTTGGAGATAACCGCAGGCTTTGGAGATGGCCAAGCCTTGAAGATAACCGCAGACTTCAGAGACTACCAAGCTTCGGAGTTGACCGCAAGCTTCGCAGGTGACCAAGTGCATACATTTTCTAATGTTATAAACAACGCAATTAGGTTGAGAAATTTTCGTGTAACATATTTCAATATACGAGCACTTTTTTTGGTGTCTTATTGTCATAATATTTAGAATTATTTTGTTGTTCTTCAGAAAACTAGACTTCGGAAATGAAGCCGAAGTTTTACTCGCGACATAATAATGATTTTAATTATGCGTTACAAAAAAATTTTCACATATATAATCTAGTATGGGTGGAAAATAAATATAGTAAACTAAACTTCAATTTCATGTATAATAAAGCTTTATTTACCTACTTTTAAGCGTGTTAAAACAAGATAAGGGCAATGTTATTCTAATTTGAGGAAAACCTAAAAACAAAGTTCTAGCGCAATTATTGTTGAGAAGGGTTTGTGCTGGAAAATTTTCAAGTACCTTCAGTTTTAGTTAAAGCATTGCAGCTTCAAATCGACGACGTTTCAATAAAAAAAACGCCGCAAATGTTAAAACTCATGTTAGAGACATGGCAAAAAGGCTTCAGAGATGACCCATTTGAAGCTTCCACATACATTCTACTTATGCGAACCGCTTACAAAATTTTTTCTGTTATCACTTACGGGCAAAATTACCACTATGTATATTTTTAACAATTAAAAATGAATAGTATCGAAAAAAATGACCGCGTGGTTGAAAAGGTCCCTTTAAGTAGAATCATCCATATATCTATGTTAATTTTGCCAATAAATTGCAACTCAGAATATCCAGATTGAAAAAAAAAAACCTAAGAAAAGTTTTAAAAATTGATTTGCTGTAAACCATCACATGTTTTGAGGTCGTATAGCAACGAAACACCAATAAAGTTCTAGAATAGTTCTCCTTTCGATAAGCTGAACCAGATGGTGCTAATGGCTTGGCACGTACGCTTGAGGATCGAGGGAGACGAAAAATTATAGGGACGAACAACGGAACGAAAATTGGGAAAAGGCGGATCACTTTCATCCCTTCCTACCAATTTAAAAATAATGACCTCACTGCCCTTTAATAAAATGCTTCTCATCTAAAGTGCAAATTTCTCATTTAGATTCCAACTAAATAAAACGATTCAAAAATAAGTTCTATACATTTATTTTTCATCGATATATTAATGATAATAATCTTAGAATTCACATTCACTTTGTAGATTATGGAAAGATGTTGGATTCAAAGTTTTTTTACGTCCGGGAATGATAAATAAATTTTTTGAGGATTAGGAAAAATAATTATATTTATTTTCTTCTCAAGTGACACATCCAGACATTTATTCAATAAACATGTTTTTTTTGCAACGTTTCAGTAACGGACCCTTACCCTGATCAGGCACACAGATGATAAGAAAAAAACTTCTCTGTTGAGTTACAAAAAAAGGTCCTAGTCGAAGGTCATGTTTGAAAAATTGTTGTTTAGTAAATTTTTGTTTAAAATGTTTAGTGTTGGAAAATATGTACATTATTTTTGAGGTTAGGATTTTTTGTGTGGTTACTTCAGATGTAATTGTGATGTATCTATTACAATAAATGTTGTATACTTAAGAGGTCTCTTTATAATTTTAGTCAAACTGGTTATAAAACAATTTTTTAAAACGGTAAAAGATTATTTAAAGACATTTTCATACTTAAGAATGCAAGTTGGTGAACCTGCGCCCTCAAAGAGTTCTCCAACAGTAAAAACAACAGTAACGGTATATTACTGAAATATTGCAAAGAAACAAAAATGTTTATTAAATATAAGACTGTATGTGTCGCTTGAGAATGAAAAAAATATCACCATTTTTCCTAATCCTAAAAACTTGTTTATCCATTCACTTTATCCACATTGGAGCTCTTATATTTGCGCTCTCCTTTCGTGTGTTTTTTGTCTCGCGATTTTTTTTCCATCATGTCTATGTGATAGTTTATTAGTATACGTCAGTTTTACATCTTATAAAATTGTCTTTACACTTGAAGCAGCATGAAGTTTTTCGCCTTGCATGGGAATGACTTATTGTTGATTTTCAAGTTATTAATTTTGCACATTACACGGAAAAAAGTGCTGGAAATTTTTTTTGACCAAGTGCGTCACTTTATGATAGGTCTGAAAGTACTCGAAAAATTGAAAATACCGTCGTCGGAAAATTATGCAAATAATGTTTGAAGAAACAAAGGACTTCTTAAACTGTGTCGAGCACAGTCACAGAAGCAATGTGGACTATAATGAACAAAAAATCTACAGACAACTCTGTAGCACGTTTAACACTCCAGCATTAAAGTCTTCAGGCCAGTCAAGGAAGGGTTCTTGGACTGTCAAGGCAGACGTTTATAATAACAAAAATAAAAAAAATATTCTTTTAGAAATTTATGATGTTATTATTTTTAATTTATATATTTATTTTAACATAACAAGACACACTAGTACTACTTATATTAATGGCACATTTTTTACGCTTTGAAAAATCGGGCGCACGATGCGGGGATTAGAACTACCTTCCGACTCTATGAATAACGCAGCTTGCTCCTAACCGCTCAAATCGCTCGGCTAACCTAACACGCAGAAAACATGGTAAAAAGTCTTGGCCTTGTTGCTTCGAGTTATACAACTTTCTACAAAGCTGCCTTTGCTATTAAGCAAAGCAAGTGACGAAATGCTGTAGCAAGTTTCCTGCTATGTAACTGCTCATTTATATTATGTAGCAAATCGGATAAATTGTTTAAAAAATTCAAGTTTACATAATTTAAAAATTATAATTTCCTCACGGAAAATTATTTTTTCATCAAAAGATGATGTCACATGCAAAAATTATATTTTTAAACTATTTGAACCAAAATTGCTTACACAATTCATTTAATTTTTTTAGCCAATTTTAAATGCAGTATAAATAAATAATTTCACAGTACTACAACACTTGATAAAATTGCTGATTGAAAATTTAATTATGTTATTTTTATCTTTGAAAATTATAGTATATTTTTCAGCATGTGGGACACAATACTTTTTCTATAATTTGTTTAAAACATGCTAGTTTTTTTTACCTGCTTTTGTTGAAAAATGGCGATTTGTTGTCGATTGAGTCAACAATAACAATGGCAATTGTCAAAACCATGGCAATAATATAGCCGTAACAGTAAGTTGTTAGCAATGTTTGGTCAGGAAGGTTAGGAATGGTGGTATTAGATACAACGCAATAGTTGTAAGTTCACCTTCACTCACTGAAGCACACCACAGGATTCCTTCAGTAGTTCGCACTTTATTTACTTTTTTCACTGTGCGTAACTCTTTTCGCTGCGTCCGTCTAATTTTTTCATCGTTGTCCGGAAAAGTAGACACTACGCTTGCGCCAGGTCATCGACAATAAATCGGTCACTTTTTACATAGAAAACAGTTGGGAAACTAGCACTTTTTCGCGAATTATAGAAAAAAGTTTTTTATTTCAAATTGAACAAAGTAATAAATGAACAAAAGCGGTGCGTAAGACGCATTTTTTTTTAATTACAGAGTTACAAACAATTCATTTCATTAAAACTGACATACTGACGAAATTATATCTCAAAAACTATTGGTCAATAAAATTCGAAACTTGTGAAAAAACTCACTTGAGACCCTCTTAAAAGATAAAAGAATTATTGCAATAGATTCAAAATACTTTTAATAAATTGTTATAAAACAACTGTCATTTTGAATAGAATTTACTATGAAAAAAATCAATTTTTTAGCAACAATTCAAGAAAAGTTTTTTCGATTCTATCAGAGTGATTATTTCTTCTTAAAAGAGTGCTAACCTCAAATCAGTTTGTGCTTAAATTTTTTTTATCAATAGTTTCTGAGATATCATTTTTCAAATGTCGGTTTTGTTTAAAAAAACTGTAGTTTATAACGCTGTAATTTGAAAACGGTGCATCTTACAAAAAAAGTACAAAGAGCAAAAAAGTTTTATTTTTGCTCAAAAATTCTGAAAACTATTTTTAAAAATTTCTTGTAAATAAATACGGAAATCGTTTGAATAGTTGTGCAATTTTTCGAAAAAATGACTGAATAAATATGGATAAAATAATAACTAACTATGAAATATAAAATAAAATAACTAACTTATTTATTGAATTTCTAAATGAGAAGATTGTTTTTATGTAAATGTTTTTGTGATCAAAAGAAACAAGAAACACTTTTTTTTATCACGAGCAGTTAATGCAAGTCCGCAAAGTGCGCGTTCGTGCCCCTGCTTTTTCATTTTCTAATATTAAAAACATAAACTATTCAAGTATCCATAATAACAATTTTTTCAATATAAAGAGTTCTAAACATTCCTGAAACGAGTTGAATAATTTAATAAACTATTAATTCTAGTTCTTAAAATATGTTCGAAAAAATTATTTTCGTAATTTTCATATTTTCATGGATGCAAATTTTTTTACCTATCTGGAGATCCTAACTGTGTCTATAAATTTTCACAACTTCTTATTTGCTGATCCGTAGGCAATAATTCATGTATAATAGACCTTTGTTATTTAAATATTGTTGGTAAAATATTGGTTAATTCCAAATAGAAAATTTTTTAAACAAATTTTTCATTAAAAATTGTTGACATTTGAAAAACCTACATGTACAATTGATAATTCAGAAGTTGTTGAGTTTTAAACGTTTAGAAATCGTCTAACATTACGAAATCAAAACCGTTTAATTTCAAACGCTATCAATTTGAAATTGTCTGCAGAACCTACTTAAAAATTTTCAAATACATATATGAATCAAAAATAAATGAATTAACCATAAACATCTTCGAATTAAACTCTGAGGTATGAAACATATTTAAAAAATTTTAATCTAGAATACATTCAAAACAATGATTTTGAGAATGAATACTAATTCTAAATGAGTTTTCAAAATTAAACAATTTGAAATTAAAAATCTTGAAAATTATGTTGTTTAATATCAAAATAGACAAAGATTGAACTGTCTAAAATCGATACCTCAATAATTGAATAATTCCTTCAATTTCCAGTGGTTACAATTTTAGTATTCTGAATTTATGAGTTGAATGCTGAATTTTCAATTTTTCTCTTTCTTAAGTTTGAATTTTGAAATAAAAAATTGAAATGGCTGAATTTTGATGAATATAATCAAGAATTTGAAAATTTTTAATTTTTAAACAATTTAAATTTACCAAAATTTTTTTTATTGAAGTTCATGAAAATTTGTCTTGTCAATTCTCATATTTTTTATTTTAATTTTAAATAATTTTGATCTAATTTATTTTTCAGTTTCCAAAATTCAAAAGTTTTTATTTTTGAAATCATTCAATTTTGAACGATTTTAATTAGAAATAATACAATTTCAATTTCTTTGTAAAATGATCCAATTTTCAAAACTCTAATCTGAAATAATTGAATCTTGATCATTTTGAAATTGTTCTATCTTCGAGATTTTGATCTTGAATCATTCTATTTCGAAATTCATCAATTCAAAATGAAATTATTCAATTTTGAATGCTTTGAATTAGATATAATATAAGTTCAACTCCTTTCTGATGAAATTGTCCAAATTCCGAAATTTTAGTATGAAATTTTTCAATTTTGTGAGCTTCTAATTATAAATTTTTCAATTTCAAATAATTCAATTTGAAACGCTTGTATTCAAAAATGATACAGTTCAATTCATTTTCATTCCATTCGAACTATTGTCCTTTTTTAAAAATTTAACCTAATATGAAATTGTATTATTTGGAACGTTTTCAATTCAAAATCGTTCAATATATATATTTTTTGATTTCAAACACTTTCAATTTGAATTTATTAATTATTGTTTCAAAAGTTTTTCAAACTCTCAAAATTAAATTTTTCAATAATAAAATTTCAAATTGTTTACATTTTTAATTTTAGGAAACAAAAAGCTAGGGGCAGGAACGCACTAAGCGCACGTATATTTACTAGAGGTATTTAAAGGAAAAAACCTTAGCTTTCTTTTTAGACAAAATAAAAATAGAAAAGATCCCTTGAATACAAAACTTTAGTTAAAATTGTTGATCAGAATTCTATAAATAATAACAGAATTACGGATTACCAAAATAGTTGGTAGTTGAGAAATGAAGGGATTCTAATTTTCAATTCTATTTCATTTAAAGTTTGATGAATTGATGAATTAAACCTTCCCGCGGCAATATCGCGGAAATCATCATAGCTAGTTTGTAATAATTGATTAGCAGATAATGGTTTGCTAATACACTTGAATGTTAAATTTAATAAAGAATTTAACAGAAAAGTTTAGTCGAAATTTACATTTATTTTTCGAAACTCAATCAGAATTCTCGCAACTCAGCAACTGCAGTGCATCTGGAAGTGGTGTCCTAAAAACTTTGTTTTTCCTGCATGTTTGCGTGAATCAGGAAATCTTTTTCGTGTACGAACCAAACATGTTTAGAGCCGATTACACGCCCTCAGGGTAAATTTTGAATTCCGTTTAAACCAGAAAGCTGATTGCTAAAACCAGATTCAACTATGCAGTTTCGAATTTACACGCTGGTGGTTGAATCAACGTCAGTACAATCGAAGTTTACGTTCGTGCCTCCATTGAGTATTTATTTCAAGCGAGATTTCAAGCAAACTTCCATTCAACTGCATTTCACAATAATTTGATTTTATCTGTAAGGTTACAGTGTACAGGCCGTTCAAAAACTACGTCGCGCTATTTTGAACACTTTTTCTACCCCTCCCCTCCTCCGTCACAGATCATCACAAAGATCATAGATCATCAAGTAAATTCAACAAAAGCTTCTCAAGTTATAACCCCTCGAAACTAAGCCAGGGTCTAATTCGAGGGGTACTGTGGAATTAAAAGGGCCTTTCTCGAACAGCCATGCATTTCCACTCTGATGCGAAGCGCGTGATTCGCGGTGCTACGTAGCTTTCCCCACCATTCTTTGTCAATTTTCATCGAAGTGCAATGATTGAACTATTGAAATGATCGTGGGCCTTTGCTCTATAACGCACCGAATGCAGTTTTTCGAAATTATTTAACGCACGAGAGGATATTTAATCGAAAGTCGAATCGCTTCTTCAAACGCGTCACGTTGACGATCAACAGGTGACGTGCGTAAAAGAAAATATACAATATCGACAAAAAGTATCGACCCGAGACCCTTGAGTTTCACCCACCCACGCTAGATGTCAGCCTATACCGCTTTTGTGCCCTAGAACTTAGAGGAACCTTCAGGAAAATGAGTTTTCCCGTAAGGCGCAATGTTGGCTCGAGCCCTTTTGATTCCACGATACTCCTGGAGATGGGACCTCCACCAACTTCAACGATTTCTTAAAAAGTTATAAAATTTTCTTCAACGCGATCGACATATTACCGAGTGGGGATCTATTTAAAGAATCCAAAAACGTAAATAACTTAATATTTTTAAAATTTTTGTTAGGCCCCTTTGATTCCTTACCCTTCAATCGTCGACCCACAAGAATCCGAAAGGCAGGGGAGACACACTGGTGGAACGGAAAACTCGAAGAGTTTTCCAGGGAAACCAGAGAGAGGTTCAGGCGTGCCAGCACTGGCAAAATGGAAAAACTATGGACCTCATTCTCGGCAATGAGGAATGAATACAGGGATGCAATACGTAAGGCTCAGCAAGAAAGCTGGACCAACTTTTGCACAGACATCGAGAAAGGGACAGAGGTGGCTAGACTGGACAAGCTGCTCTCTCGTACTCCGGATGTTATTCTCGGCAGTCTTAAATTACCTGACGGAGGATACTCAGAGTCAGACGAAGAGACCCTGGTCCAGCATATCAAGGAACATTTCCCGGGCTTTTTAATGTCTAGGGAAAACAAGGCGACATCTCAACGGCATCTAAAGTCACCTGTGGCTCAACTAAGCCTGCAATGGCAGCTAGCCCACGAGGTTGTTGACCCTTCCGGGGTCAGGTGGGTCTGGAAGTCTTTCAGCCCATACAAGCCTCCTGGTCCAGATAGCATATACCCGGTCTTCTCACAGAAGGCTGGCCAGTTTATCATAGGTCCACTGGTGAGCTTGCTAGGGCTAGTCTGACACTGGGATATGTACAAACGGCATGGAGAGGCACGAGAGTGGTTTTCATTCCGAAAGCAGACAGGATCAGTTACACTTCACCCAAGGATTTTCATCCTATCAGCCTCATATCTTTCCTGCTAAAAACGGTGGAAAGACTTCTTGATAGATACATCCGCGAGAAGGTCTTGTCAAGAAGACCATTGCACAAGAAGCAACACGCCTACAGGGCAGGTCGTTCGACCGAAACGGTCCTAAGTGGAGACGTAAACCTAATCGAAGGACAACTGAAGCAGAAAGGCTCTGCGGTTGGAACCTTTATGGACATTGAAGCAGCCTTCAACTACACCTCTAGAGATGTGATCAAGGTGGACATGATTTTACATGATGTGCTAACCGCAGTCGTGGAATAGACCTGCCATATGTTGAGCAACAGGAACCTACGACTAAGGGTGATACCACTTCATGTGGAACTGTTGACTCGGGATGCCCGCAAGGAGGCGTTTTATCCCCCCTACTGTGGTGCTTGGTGCTTGATGAACTGCTTCAGCTACTCATGAAACAGGGTTACCATGCTATATGCTACGCGAACGACATCATCTTGCTCAGCCAGCATCTGGATACGTTCTTCGGGGTAACGCAGCAAACACTGGGGATAGTGGATTCCTGGTGCAAGAAGTCCGAATTATCAGTCAATCCGAGTAAGACGGACGTGGTGGTACTCACCAGACGGTGAAAGTGGGAAACCACGCGTACACTGAAACTGGGAGGGCAACAACTGAGAATCACTGAACCGGCTGAATACCTAAGAGTTATCCTGGATAAGAAACTGTTATGGAACGAGCGCCTGGAATACAAGTGCAAAAAACTCACAGTGACCCTTAGGCTTTGTATGAAAGTCATAAAGAAAAACTAGAGCTTGATACCGGAGACATTGATGTGGATCTATACAGCGATCCTACGACTCAGGCTAACCTTTGCGGCGGTGGTCTAGTGGAGCAGGGTCGAACTGTCAACTGTAAAATCTCGACTGGGAAGAATCAGAGGACTGATTCTGAGAAGCGTCACTGGTGCTCAGAAGTCGATAGCCACGGTTGCATTGGGGGCACTGACAGGGTTAGAGCCCCTTTTGTCTTATCATCAAGGCTATGGCTGCAAAGGCAGTCCGGAGAATAAACATGGAAAACGATAGGTGGATCTCGACAGAATTGTGGATACTTGCCTAGGGATGGGGACAAATGGTTCACAGGTGGCTTCAAGAACAAGGAGAAAGCAGAAGCCGGTGTCTATCGCAGGAGGAGTGTAATGGGCTTCACAATTTTGATGGGGTCCTACGCCACAGTCCTACGAGCTGAGATCATGGACATGCTGCAGTGTGCCTATAACGCACAGGAGTATGGTAATAGAAGGAATATTCGCATTCGCTCAGATAGCAAGGCTGCTATAATGACCTTAAATGGAACAACAACTACGTCGCTAATAGTACGGAAGTGTTTTGAGGCACTCAAAAATCTAGCGATGGAAAACCGAGTGACTCTACTTTGGATCCTCGGACACAGTGGCATAAAAGGCAATGAGATCTCG
The DNA here is from genome assembly GCA_032362435.1 of Melikaiella ostensackeni. Lineage (NCBI taxonomy): Eukaryota > Metazoa > Arthropoda > Insecta > Hymenoptera > Cynipidae > Melikaiella > Melikaiella ostensackeni. Next base: position 13,566,753 of record JAUMHM010000050.1, on the reverse strand, counting down.
GACAGGCAAGAAAAACTAGCGATTTATGAAAACTTCGCTGGTCCCGAACCAGTCGCAGGCATTTCCAAGAGGTTGCTCACTAAAGAAATCAACAATTGGCTGACCGAGGAACGTCAGAAGGAATGGAATGAGACCACTGGCTGTAGATAGGCTAAAACACTCATGGGTATAAATTTAAGCTTCAAACGAGCTGCAGAAATACGCAAGCTCGGTAGGTACGAAGTCAAGGTCCTAACAGAAGTGTTGATAGGGCATGGAAACCTCGGCTACCACAGACTCAAGGTAGGGCTCGCAGGCAGCCCTCTCTGTCGCCTGTGCAGAAAGGTTGATGAGACATCTATTCATATCCTTTAGCACTGCTCCGCAATCGAGGGGAAGCGTCTAGCACTCACGGGCAGTAACTGCATCAGAGAGTCAGACATATCGGCCAAAGGCGTGGCTGCGGTCCTCTCCGTATGAAGAGGATTTGCCCTTTTTCCTCCTCAAAAAAAAAAAAAAAAAAAAAAAAAAAACCAAGAGATGAATTTTTAAAGAAATAGTTAAGTTTTCAAGCTAAAAAGTCGAATGCTTTAGGAAAAAGTTGACTCTTAAGCCCTAAAATATGAATTTTCAACCAAGAAAGATGATTTTTCAACCTACAAAGATGAATTTTCAACCAACAAAGATGAACTTTCAACCAAATGGTCGAATTTTCAAACAAAAAAAATTAAATCTCAACAAAATAGTTGAATTTTCCATCCAAAAGGACGAATTTTCTATCCAAAAAAACCTAATGTTTAGCAAAACAGTTGAATATTTAACAAAGTAATTAAATGTTTCACAAAACAATGGAATTTTCAACAAAATAATTTAATTTTTGAGAAAACAGTTGAATTTTCAACTAAAGTGGTGAATCGTCAAGAGGAAAAAATGAATTCTCAACAAAAAAGTTCAACTTTCGAACGAGTGGTTGCATTTACAACCAAAAAGTATTAATTCTCAACAACAAATAAAATTGTTGATATTTCAACCAAGAAAAGATTTTAATTTTAAACTATTA